>PVKM010036797.1:0-14687 GCA_004027735.1 Carollia perspicillata | reverse complement strand
ATTTATAAGTGGGCACCCAGCTAGTCTGAATGTGACCCTCTCGGGATTTTAGGGGTTTCGTGCTCGCGGCCAGCTTCCAGGCGCCACCTCCTTTCCCTCTCCGGACCTTGGGATTATACAGAGTTTCAAAGGGAGACTTTCCCCGACAGTAGAAATGATACATACGGAATTTCACCCTCCTGCCCTGCGGTTTTTCTTGTGATGTCTGGAACACTGGCCACCTTACGCGACCGGGCTCAGGGCCGCTGAGTTAATGAGTCGATTCGCGTCCCCCTGCCCCTCTCGGCCTTGGTTTGCTATCTGTCCTAACCCTTCATTTCTCTCCTGCCCTGTTCGGGCTGCACCCCTCCTTCTGTCCTGCTCTCTCCGTTTTCTTCCCCAGAAGTTCTCCAGTTTTCTCCGTGACCTTAAAGTGGGTTTGCTGCGTGTGGGGGTGGAAAGCGCGTTTCATCCTCGGGCGGCCGTCTTCCCTCCTGCGGTCCCGCTGCGAAAGCGCCTCCACCGGGCACTCGGCTTTCGCGCAGCGCTGCGCGGGGACGCGATCCCGATCCCCAACCCCTTCTCGGGCTCAGAGCCAGGGCATGGAGGGTGTAGGGCCAGAAGACCCAACTTTGCTTGCTTGCGTCTTTGTCCCTCGTATGGTCTCTCCTGCGTCCCCCTCTCGATTTCCGATCCCATAACTAGCTTTGATTTCTTTGGGCCCAGCTGTCCCCTAATTTTCTCACCTGATTCTCCCCCTTTTTTTCTCCGAGTTCCCACCCCTAATGAAACAGGTGGGCTCCGATTTTTAACCTGCAGGCTGCTAGCTCAGAGAAGCAGCCCGTGACCAGGTCGGCCAGGTTCATCGGGGTCGCCAGCCAGTGGCACCACGGAGGTCTCGGGGCGTGGCTAGCCCGAGGCAGGCGGCTACAGGATCTCCTCCTCTTCCTCCAGGCCCGGGGAGGGTGCGGGGAGATGACTTAAGGCTCAGTTGGCTTTCTCTCTACCTGACCAGACCTGCCCCTGCCCCACTGGAGAGCAGCGCAGCCTCCTCCGGCGGGGCCTCACCCAGCCTCTTGGTGGAGCTTCTGGCCTCCGCCTCTGCAGGACTCTTCTCTGATTCAGGTCTCAGGCCCCTTGTTCTCCCTCGTGTTCTTGCGCTGCTGCAGCCCTGCCCTGTGGCTCTCAGGATCCTAGGGCAGGAAATTAAACTGGATTCAATGAAGCCTGAAGTGGAGATGACCAGTGGCTGGAAGTGGGACAGCGTGAAGGAAAGACAGGTGCAGTCGGGAGGAACAGAGGCAGGAGAGGAGTAGGGGGTGGTGTGAAGGACTGTGGACCGGCATCTGCCCTGTGCCTGGTCCCAGTCGTCTGACTTGAGCACTGAGGCAGAAGGGGAGACCAGAAGTCGAAGCTGGCGGTGCCACGGGAGGAGGTCCTAGGGTGCTCTGGACACAAGTATGGATGCCTCAGTGGTGTGAGGCAGAGAGTGGTTCGCGGGGGAGGGAGGGGTGCGGCCCCCAGGCTCTGTGTGGGTGCCGGCCCCACGGTGGCGCCGTGAGGAAGAAAGGGTTAAGGAGAACCCTGAGCCGTCATCTCGGCTGACACAGGACTAGTCTCATGGTGGCCCAGGGAAGTGAAGGGCCCACTAAGGAGCTGTGTGGGCCACCGGGGTGGTGGGCAGACAGGGCAGGAAACTCAATAGAGAGGCAGCTGCAACAAGTGTCTGTGCATTCCTCACAAACACTCCGGTGTGAGGCAGACACTACAGTTAGCGCTTGGGAGGGGCACGCTGTTCAGCATTCACGCAACCCTGCGTGGACTGTGACATTGCACTGCAACAACAGCACAGCCGCAGCCTCGGGGGTCAGCTCGTGGGGACGAGTCACGATCTAAGGTCCTCGCGTTATGCCATTGCTGTGGGTCGTGGCTCCATCACCCGTCAAAGACAAAAATACTAATGACTGCGTAGTGAGGAATGAAAAGGGAAATACATGCAAAGCACTGGGGACTTAGGTGACACTGTGTATCTCCCGTGCACTATGACCATCCCTACTTTATTTTTAAGTAAACAGAGGATCGGTAACTTACCCAAGACACAGACCAGGATATCTAAGCATCCGACCGTGACGCCAGAACTCGGGGTCTTATCCACGAAGGCGTACCTACCTAGTAGATTCAACATGCATGGTGTCTTCAGGTGATCGCACCCTACCGTCAAGGTGCTAAGGGCACCTTGTATGTATTCACCCAAAAACTTTATACCTATCTATATTGTCCCTCAACACTGAGGACTGAAAAGAGTCATCGAAGACACAGAATGATTAACAGAGCTTACTTCCATGGAGTCTCACCAAAAGAACCATGGGAAAATAATTCCAGCAAGAGCAAAGGCGGACCTAGAGGACACACTAGGAATGCATGAAAAGTGATCCCAGAAATGTGTAAGTACATAATACATTGACGTCTTTACCCATATTAAAAACACAAATGTCTAAATAACAATAAAAATTTGATGGGAATAGTCAGTGGGTATTTGGACTGTGCTGGGACTCTTGGAGGAGGATATGTACAGAACGAACGTAACTTTTATTAAAAATTTATAATTTAACTGATTTTAGGACAGGACTTCCGGAATGGCGGAGCGAGGAGGTCGACAACTCCTCTCCTCAAAAGCCGCGTTAGAGACACTAGCTCCACACAAGAGGCTGTGGACTGACTCTTCCCTGCTTCTCCTTCCAATGCCCCGGCAGTAATTACACAGACAGGTAAAGGATTTCAGCAGCTGGGAAGAGGGAAGAAGACTGACTAGGGACCCTAGGACCTGAGGTGTGGCGTGTAGTGGATTCCCTGTGGTTTTTGAAAAAACCTGTCGTATACTCAGGACTTGGAGGCAGGGAAGTCTGGAACCTGGAACTAGCAGTAGGCATATCCAAAGAAGAAAAACAGAAGGAGAAAAAAATAAAGAAAAAGAGAAAAACAGCCTCAAAACAGTAAAAACCTTTGGTCTCCCCGCCTTTACCAGTGACATAAGGAGACTCAGAAGCGATGGCTTTGAACTAGCCCCCTCTTCGACAGCAGGTGGTCCAGGGACACCAGGCAACCTAGGGGACACTTTCTGGCCCTACGGGCAGCACCAGCAGGGACCGAGCAGGAGCCAGGAGTGCAGCCGAGTGAGCAGACCAGAACAGTGTCTCCCGGCTCTGAAAGCTCAACTCGAGTTTACAAAAAATAGGTCAGAACTTACAGGCTAACCCTACACAGCAAAATTGCCTGCTTGCTATACAATTTAAACAGGATCAACTGTCTCCTAACATATTAACCAAAACCTTGAGGGTACAACAGAAAATCACTCTCATACCAAGAACCAGAGAAACACAATTCGATGAGGAAAGACAACTGACAGATGCCAACGCCATGATGACGAGGGTGTTGGAATCGTCAGGCGAGCGATCGGAAGTGGCCGTCGTGACCGCGCTTCAGTAATCACTCACAAATTTTCGTGAAACAAACGAAAAAATTAATCAATGAAATAATTTGTAAAAAGGAAAATGGGCCCTGGCTGGCGTAGCTCAGTAGGTTGAGCGTGGGCTTGCGAACCAAACGATCACGGTTCGATTCCCAGTCAGGGCACATGCCTGGGTTGCAGGCCAGTTCCCAGCAGGGGACACACGAGAGGCAACCGTACATTGATATTTCTCTCCCTCTCTCCTTCCCTTCCCCTCTAAAGATAAATAAATAAAATCTTTTTAAAAAATCCAAAAAAAAAGAAAAATTGGAAGAAAGAAACAGACGGAAGTCATATAGCTGAAAAATAGAATAATTAACATTTTAAAACTTGCTAAATGGACTTAATCATAAGATGACAGAGGATAAGATCAATGAACTTGAAAATAAATCAAGAGAATTATGCAATCTGAACACAGAGCACTAGACAAAAAAAAAGACGAGGGGGACTTACTCCTCAGGGGCTCGAGAGACTATAACGCAGGCTCTAGCATTTGCATCGTCAGTCCCAGGAGGAGAGGCCAGAGCGTGGAACGGCACAAGGATCAGAAGAAATAATGTGGAACGCATCTTAAATTTGGCAAAAGACATAAATGTACATATTCCAGAAGCTGAGCAGGTCCCAGGAGGATAACAAGATAAAACAAAAAATCCAGACACAGCATAACCAACCTTCTGAAAACAAGAAAAAATATTTGCAAACAGTCAGGGAGAAGCAAGTCAGTGCACGGAAAGGAAAGCCAATTTGAGTGACAGGAGATTTCTCATCAGACACAATGGCGGCCGAAACAGAAGCAGCAGAACATTGTTTAAGCGCTGAAGGGAAAGAATTGTGTATCCTGAATCCCACGTACTGTGCTTTGGGAGCGAATGAAAAATAACGGTATCTTCAAACACAGAAAAACTAACTCATTATATTGCTAACAGACCTACCCTTGAAGGAAGGTGTCTAAACAGAAGGAAAATGTGAGAGAAAGACTGACCCTTCAGAAAAGAAATAACAACAGGGCGGCCAGTCCGAGTGGGCACGGAGAGGGTGCTGAGCTCCCTGCCCTGCCCCCACCCCGCCCCCGCCCCGCGGGGAAACACAGAAAGTGCACCTGGAGGGAATCCTGCCCTGAGACACGACTGGGCAGCCTCTGAGTAACATCCAGAGAGATATCCTCATCACTGAGTAATGCCTTTTTTAATTGTCTCCTCTATTCACATCCCAAACCGTGCCTTCAACTGTTTGCTTAGCCATATCCTCAGCTAACTATCCACGCTGACCACTTATAAATTGTATTTTCCACAAAACATGGAAGCACAGTTTGGTCAAGTTCTCGGCCACTTTATAGCAAGGCCCGCCTTTCCTCCCGTTTGGAATAACATGTCCCTCCCAGCTCTCTGAGACTTCCCCAGACACGCCTTTAAACTTCTTCTTTCTACCAACATTCTGTTCGTGGTGGTTGAATATACCTGAGCGTGTGTTGCAATAGAAACTTTCTCCACTTTTTTTTCTGAGCTCTCACAAGAATCAATTTTAATGTCCATGTTTAGTCTGTTTAGTCTTTCCAAGGAAATCCAAGCTTTTCTAACAGGAACCTCAAAACTCTTCCAGCCTCTACCCATCACTCAGTCCCAAAGCCACTTCCACACTCTTAGGTATTTGTCACAGCAGGGACCCACTTCCCAGTATCAAAACCTGTCTGGCAAGGGCTTCCATCACAAATGGCCACCGACAGGGGGCTTAACCCACAGAAATTTATTTTCACACGATTCTGGAAGCTGGATGTGTGAGATCAAGGTGTTGGCAGGGTTGATTTCTTCTGTGGTCTTTCTCCTTTGCTTGGAGATAACTGTCTTTTCCCTATGTCTTCATGTGGTCTTTAATTTTTTTTTTAAGATTTTATATCTTTATTTTTAGAGAGAGGGGAAGGAAGGGAGAAAGGGAGAGAAACATCCATGTGTGGTTGCCTCTTGTGTATCCCGTACTGGGGACCTGGCCCGCAACCCAGGCATGTGCCCTGACTGGGAATCCAACTGCAACCCTTCGGTTCACAGACCCCCGCTCAATCCACTGAGCTACTGCAGCCAGGGGTCTTTCATTCTCATTACCTGTTATGCTGAATAACGTTGCATCATAAGGATACACCGCATGTGTTGACCATTCACCAGTTGATGGACATTGGAATTGTTCCCACATTTTACTATTGTGAACAATACTGCCACGAACATTCATGAACACATCTTTGTAGGGACACAATTTTTGGAAGGGATTGTAAAGTAAATATAGTAAATCTACGTTTAACATTTCAAAAAAAGCAAACTGTTGTCTCAAAGTGGCAGCCGCGTTTTAAACCCCCGCTAGCAGTGTATGAGGACCACCCCGTTTCTCCCCACCCCCCACAGCTCACTGTCTGCCTCCACATGCAGCCCGGTTGGCAGGTAAGACGCGGCATTTCATCGTGGTTTGAATTTGCATTTCCCTGATAACTAAGGACATTGAGCATATTTTCATGAGGTGACTGGCCATTTAAATTTCTCTTTGGTGAAATGTCGATTAGATTCTTTTGTCCATTTTTAAAGCATATTTTATTGCTTATGCTATTACAGTTGTCCCATTCTTTTTTTTCTCCCTTTTTCCCCCATCCACCCAGTACCCCCATTCCCTCCAGCATTTGCCCTCCTTAGTTCATGTCCATGGGTCATGCAAATAAGTTCTTTAGCTTCTCTATTTCCTATACTATTATTAACATCCCCAACTGTTTTGTAGCTACCTATTATGCTTCTTAATCCAGGAAAATTTCCCCCCATTGTATCCCATCCCTCTCCCCACCAATAACCCTCCATGTGATCTCCATTTATGTGATTCTGTCCCTGTTCTTGATGTTTGCTTAGTTTGTTTTTGTTTTTGTTTTTAGGTTTGGTTGTTAATAGTTGTGAGTTTGTTGTCATTTTACTATTCACAGTTTTGATCTTCTTTTTCTTAGATAAGTCCCTTTAACCTTCCATATAATAAGGGCTTGGTGATGGTGAACTCCTTTAAGTTGACCTTATCTGGGAAGCACTTTATCTGCCCTTCCATTCTAAATGATAGCTTTACTGGATAGAGTAATTTTGGATGTAGGTCTTTGTCTTTCACAACTTCAAGTACTTCTTTCCAGCCCCTTCTTGCCTGCAAGGTTGCTTTTGAGAAATCAGCTGATAGTCTAATGAGAACTCCTTTGTAGGTAACTGTCTCCTTTTCTTTTGCTACTTTTAAGATTCTCTCCTTATCTTTAATCTTGGGTGATGTAATTATGATGTGTCTTATTATGTCCTTCCTTGGGTCCAACTTCTTTGAGACTCTCAGAGCTTCCTGGACTTCCTGGAAGTCTATTTCCTTTGCCAGATTGGGGAAATTCTTCATTATGTTTTTAATTTCTTGGTCTTCCTCTTCTCCTTCTGGCACCCCTATGATTTGGATGTTGGAACATTTCAAGTTATCCTGGAGGTTCCTCGGCCTCTCCTCATTTTTTTAAATTCTTTTTTCTTCATTCTCTTCTGGTCGAATGTTTCTTTCTTCCTTCTGCTCCAAACCATTGATTTGAGTCCAGGTTTCTTTCCTGTCACTGTTGGTTCCCTGTGCATTTTCCTTCATTTCACTTAGCAAAACCTTCATTTTTCCTCTATCTTGCGACAATACTCAACAAATTCTGTGAACTTCCTGATTACCAGTGTTTTGAACTGTGCATCTGATGGTTGGCTATCTCTTCGTTGCTTAGTTATGTTTTTTCTGGACCTTTGATCTGTTCTTTCATTTGGGCCATATATTTTTTTGTCTCAGTGTGCCTGTTATGTAGTAGGTGGAGCCTTAGGTGTTCACCAGGGTGGGGCAACCCACTTCACTGTGTTGTGGTGCTGTCAGTGAGGGAGGGGTCCAAGAGGGAACAATGCTGCTTGCTCAGCTCTCCACTGGCTTTCAGTCACTTCCCCCACTACCCACAAGCAAATTGGCCTCTTCTGGTGCTGATTTTCCAGTGGGTGGATGGATTTGAGTACGTTCTAGGACCCTGTGGGTCTCTCCAAAGAACTCTCCTGTGGGGCTGGGAGTTTCTTGCGCCCCTGCAGCCCCACAGGTGTTTTCAGTTAGAGGTTTTGAGGCCTTATTTCCCTGTGATGGGACCCCAGGTTGTGCAGTTTGTCTTGCTCCCCAGTTGTTCCTCCCAGTTTATCCACATGCAAATGTGGGACCACCCACTCTGCCAGCCTCCACCTGGCCTGCCCCAGTCCTCCTCCAGCTGCCACCTTGCTGGGAGTTCTCTCCACTCTGACTGCCCATCTCTGCCCCTCCCACCAGTCTGGATGAATGTTTGTTCTTTAACTCCTTGGTTGTTGGGCTTCTATACAGTTGGATATTCTGTGATTTCTAGTTGTTTTTCATGTTTAAGTTTGTTGTTGTCCTTCTTTTGGTTGTGTAAGGAGGCACAGTGTGTCTACCTATGCCTCCATCTTGGCCAGAAGTCTCAACATTTTTAAATACTATTGATATTCACTTCTTACAGGTAGACTTAGATTTTTCATTTCTTTTGGAATCAGTTTTGATAATTTGTATCTTTCTATGAATTTTCCATTTCATCTTAGGAGTGTAATTTGTTGAAATAAAGATGTTGATAGTACTCCCTTAAAATCCTTTTGATCTCTGTGAAGTTGGTAATGATATCCCCCCTTTCATTTCAGATTTTACTAATTTGTGTGTTCTTGGTTTTCTTGGTTAATTCAGCTAAATATTTATCAATTTTTTAAATGGTTCAAATATCTAACTTTTGGCTTTATTAATTTTCTCTACTTTTTTGTTTCCTATTTAATTTAGTCACTCTATAATCCTTATCATTCTCTTCCTTCTGCTTACATTGAGTTTAGTTTCCTCTTTTTTTTCCCTTAGGATCACAGTTGAGGTTAAAGAGTTGAGATCTCCTTTTCTAATGGATGTGTTTCAAGCTATAAATTTCCATCTAAATATATTTTATCTGTGTTCTATAAATTTAGTTGGTTGTGTTTTTTATTTAATTCAGATCAACTGCTTAATTTCTAATTTCCTTTGTGATATCTTCTCCTACTCATTGATTATCTGAAACTGTTATTTAATTTTCACATAGCTGTAGATTTCCTAAATTTCCTTTTTCGTTGATTCTATACATTTAATTAATTAATCATTTTTAACTCATGATAATTGTTTTTATGGTATGACGTATTGTCTGTCATGAAGACTGTTCCTTGTACACTTGAGAAGAATGTGCATTCTGGTGTTATTGGGTAGAATGTTTGATAGATGTCAGGTGTACATTGTAGTTTTATTCAAATCTTCTACATTCTTGCTGGTTTTCTGTCTAGTTGTCCTGTCCATTATTGGGAGTGGAGCACTGAAGGTTCCAACTATCATTGTTGCATTGTTTGTCTCCCTTCGACATGGCCAGTTTTGCTTCTGTTACGTTAGGGTTCTATTGTTGGCTTCATGTGTATTTATAATTGTTATATTTCTTGATTAGCTGTGACTTTGATTATTATAAACTTTCATTGTCTCCAGGCCACACTGCTGCACGTATGTTGTTGGAAACAGCTCCAAGACCTCTCTTCGTCCTTCCAGGTACATGCACAGTGCAGGGCCCTCCCTCAGAGACTGCCTTGACCTTGTCACTCTGGCATTGCCCTCGGCCCTTGCTTATCTATTCTCCATGGGCCAGGGAGCTCAGCACAGGGGTGGACACCAGCTTCTCTGCAGTGCCCAAGGGACTCCTGGGCAACCCCCAAGCAACCAAGTCACTAAGAACCTCTTCTTCAACCACAGCCCAATACTGGAAATACCAAGTCCCCCTGAGGACCTGGCCCTATTGCACTTCTACTCAGATCCCTATTCTTCCTATCTGTGACACACATGTTGTTTCCAGGGGAAATGGGTCTTACACCAAAGCTACTTCCCTAATGTGTGGCTACATTTTATAAACTCAGTGGTCTGAGTCCTCCACACGTAGCCTTTTCTGAATTTCAACCCAAAATCTCTTCCTGGCACTTGCAAATCAAAAGCTCTCTAGTTTTCTGGCTATTTTCTCCATGTTGTGCTTTAAAAAATTTCATCTGAAAGTCAAAACAGGGTCATTACTTGCTGACCCCTCTGCTTCCTGTCCTTCAGCGGACTGCTCTGGGCATGGACATGCAGTGGGAGCAGGTTCTGAGAGCACAAATGACAAGGTCTTCACACTGTCACTTTTACAAAACTCTCTTGGCTGAAGGAAGACATGAGGCTGTCTTATACCGAAGGGAAGAAGAAATCAACTTTAGTTCTTGATAGCATAAGCTCCACAGTCACATTATAACTGTGCGTGAACATGGGGGAATAGTTGCCATTTTACAATGCACCACATTCATAGAATAGGAAAAACGTAATAATAAAAATCACTGAACCCAACTTGAGCCAAAGATTCAATGCAACCCAAATCAAATTTGCAGCAAGTTATTTTGTAGATATGGACAAACTGATTCTAAAGTTTAGGTGGAAAGGCACAAGACCCAGAATCACCCAACTGAATATTGAAGGAGAACAACAAAGTCAGAGGTCTGACAACACCCGACTTCAGGATTTTCTAGCCCTGGTTGGGTGGCTCAGTTGGTTGGAGCATCATCCCATTCACCAAAATGTTGTAGGTTTGATACCCAGTCAGGCACACACCTAGATTGTGGGTTTGACCCCTGGTTGGGGTGCATACAGGAGGCAACTGATCGATGTTTCTCTCTCACATCAATGTTTCTCTCTCTCTTTCTCTCTCTCTGTCTCTCTCTCTCTCTCCCTTCCTCTCTCTGAAAAATCAATAAACATATCCTCAGGTGAGGATTAAAAAAAGGCTTTCTGTAAAGCAACAGTAATCAAGACAGGATGATATTGGCAAAATAAGCGACAAATATGATCAATGAAACAGTATAGAGAGCCCATGAATAGATCCACATAAATACAGTCAACTGATCTTTGACAGAGGATCAGGCAATACAATGGAAAAAGTCTTTCCATCGAATGGTGCTGGAATAGCTGGACCTCCATATGCAAAAATAAAAATGAACCCAGACACAGACCTTACACCCTTCACAAAAGTTAACTCAAAGTGGATTGTAGATCTAAATATAAAATGCAAACCTGTAAAGAAGGTAACATAGGGGAAAACTTAGATGATCCTGAGTATGGCAATGACTCCTTAGATGCAGCACGAAAGGCACAATTCATAAAATAAGTAATTAGACTTCATTCAAATTAAAAACTTGTGCTCTGTGAAAAACAATGTCACAAGAACAATAAGACAAATCACAGACTGACACAAAATATTTGCAAACGCCATGTTATAAATGACTGTAGACCAAAATATACAAAGAACACTTATAACTCAACAGTAAGAAAGCAACAATTTCTAAATGGGCCAAAGACCTGAACAGACAGCTGACAGAAAAAGATATGCACATAGTAAATAAACATATGAAAAGACACTCTTAATCATATTTCATCAGGGAAATGCAAATTGAAACAATAAGGTACAACTACACACCAGTTAATTGGCCCAAATCTGTAATACTGACAACATCAAATAAAGGAGCAGATGCGGAGCAACAGGCAGTCTCATTGGCTGCTGGTGGGAACGCAAAATCGAGCAGTCATTTCGGAGGACAGCTCAGTGGTTTCTTATAAAGTAAGCACACACTTACCACAGGATCCAACAAAGAGCTGAAAACTTATATCTTCACAAACTCCTACACACAGATGCTTATAACCACTTTTCTTAATTATAACACTCTTCAAAGTTGACAAAAACTGGAAGTAGCCAAGATGCCCCTCACTATGGGAATGGGTAAACAAACTGTGGCCCAGCCAGACAGTGGAATATCGTTCAGCACTAAAAAGGAAACGAGCTATCAAGTTATGAAAAGACACGAAGGAACCTTGGATGCATATTACTAAGTGGAAGAAGCCAAGAAGAAAAGACAAAATACTGCAGAATTCCAGCGATTGCCACATTGTGGAAAAGGCAAAACTATGGAGACAGTAAAAAGATGTGGTTGCCAGGGGCTCAGCAGGGGGAAAGAAGGAGTAAAGCATGGAGCCCAGAGGATTTTGAGGGCAGTGAAGACACTCTGCATGACACTGTAACAACGGACTCATGTCATTGCACATTTGTCTGGACTCGTAGAAGCTGCACCACCAAGAGTGAACCCTGGAGTAAACCAGGGACTCTGGGCGACCACGACACGGCAGGGCATCTTCGATGAACACTCGTGCATCTGCTGAGGGACGCGGCCATGGGCAGAAGCTGTGCACGGGTGGCAGCCGGGGGTCCACGGGAAGCCTCTGCGTCTTCCACTCAGTTCTGCCACGAGACTAAAACCACTCAAAATAAAATCTGTGAAGAAAAAGAAGACTGACTCATGAAAAGTAATAAAGAATAAATAAATTAACAACAAAAAGAGGAGAAAACAGCAATAGGGTAGCCGGAAACCGAAATATCTTCCTAATTACATTAAATGTAAATGGACGAAGTCAAAGGTTGTCAGTTTGGTTTCTTAAAAGTCATCCATATGCTGTTTACTGAAGACATTTTAAATATAAGGGAAGAGCTACATGGTCAGTTGTGCTATATATAATGCCTGTTTTGAATATTTGGATTTTATCCAACGCGATTAACATATTAGAGAAAAATTTCATCACCTGCTGCTGATGATTTTATTTGCAAGCAACACCAGTCCATAAGGAAAGTTGTGCCCAGTTCCAGACTGCCACGTCCATGGCCAGCCTCCCTTCATGACAAGGTCAGATGGGAAGGTGTAAGTCTTCAAGGAAGCAGTTTCCGGCCTGGTGGACGTGGCATGAAGTGCCCCACACTATTTTTGATCATTGTTCTTGCTCTCGGAATCATAACCTTTTCTGTTCTAATAATTCTTTTTTTTTTTAAGATTTTATTTATTTATCTTTAGAGGGGAAGGGAAGGAGAGAGGGAGAGAAATATCAACATATGGTTGCCTCTTGTGCATCCCCTGCTGGGCACTGGCCTGCAACCCAGGCATGTGCCCTGACTGGGAATCGAACCACGATCATCTGGTTCGCAGGCCCGCGCTCAATCCACTGAGCTACGCCAGCCAGGGCTGTTCTAATAATTCTTAATTTCATAACAGTGATTCTAGTATTGCAAGCAGATCCTTTGTTTGGCCCCCAGAATTTGGAGTTAGGCTCCTCTGAGACCATGCATGAATAAGGAATCGTGCTCTTGAACCTCCCTCCGGTATATGGCCGTTTCAATTTTCTGTAACACTAGGAACAGTTTTTGTTTTTTGTTCTGAGTCTAACTAACATGAAAAATGTGCAAAACACAGATCAGAGTACGTTAATGATTAATAATAATAATGATGAGAGAAATTCTGAAGTAATGCCGAATTCCCCTTTGCCCACTAGTGCTTATCCAGAATGTTTCAATGACTAATAAATCTAAGTAAGAAATTTCCCCCAACTGTTCCAATCAAAAACATCATAGATTAATTACAACAAGCAGAATTATTTGACATACCCTCTACTCCTGTACCATATCCTTAAACAATTAATCACAGGGTACAAAAGATGTTGTTCGGAGTGGACTAACCATGTGTAAAAAGAACTTGCTATACTCATGAAGAAAAACTGTATCATTATTATAAGGAAAGTTAACTCAGAATATAGTCATTGTTAAACCTTACTTATATAATTAAGTTGTTTATCACCTCTAAGGCCAATATGTTCTTTTCCACGATAATATTTGTAGTTTCAAAAGGGTTGTTAGACTAATGAAATTTATATCTGGGTTTTAGATTTTCCGCTTCTATGATCAACTGTAACCACAAAGTCAGAAACTTTGCCAATTTAGAAAATATAAAAGCTTGCTTACAAAATTAATAAAGGTCTTCAGAGCTTCACCTGCCTTGAGCTGTGTCGTTGCCTGATTTCCACACCGACTCCTGCCTTCACCTTGAGGGACCCCTTGACCTGCTGCGGCTGGACCGCGGCACCAGACCATTAGTTGCGTAGAGGTGTGTCACAAGCACCAACGCACACCCTGCAACACCCGCCAGCCCCCTCAGTGTCCCGTGGGGGTGTGATGGGCCACACCCATCCACTTTTGGTATTTTCTGTCCCATCCAGTTTCAGGTCATCTCACTTCTGCCACTTAACCATGAATCAGAAGCTGCAGTTTTTCCAGCCATCACTTCCACAATCAACCTTTGTGCCATATTTATCACCATTCTTCTGTATTTCTTAACCACTTAACACGTGCAAAGCTATGCTGCTGATTCATATGCCACAAGATTCCTCTACTTAAAGTGTACCATTGAGTGGTTCTTTGTATTCAGACAATTGTTCAGTCAACACCACAATCAATTCTAGCACGTTTCATTACTTTGAAAAGAAACCTCACGCTCTTCAGCTCTTCCTGCCCCGGGCCCTCAGGGCCCCCAGCTCCGACCAACCACTAACGCACTTTCTGTGGCTGAACGTCTGCCTCTGCTGGCTGTCTCGTGCACACGGAGTCACACGATACAATTCCTCTGTGAGTGGCTTCTTTCACAGCGTGTTTCAGAGTATATCATGTGTAGCAAGTATTGGAACTTCATTTCCTTTCTCCACAGAATAACGTTCCATGGGAAGGATATGGCACAATTTACTTCTGATGTCAATTTTGGTTGTTTCCACCTTCGGACGATTCTGAATAATGTTGCCATGAACATTTGATTACACATTTTTTCCCATTTCATATATATATCCAACACCAATTATATCTATCTATCTATCTCTATGTCTATCTCTATCTCTATCGAGAGAGAGAGAGAGAGAGAAGTGAATTATTGATGGGTAAAATAGTAAAAAGTTAACCATAGACTAAGTGAAATTGCTTTTCTTTTTGAGGACTTGTCAGACTGTTTCCAGAGAAGCCGCCCCACTAACATTCCCACCAGCGGTGTACGATGATTCCAACTTTTCCATTTCCTCACCAGTTCTCATTATTTCCCATTGTTTTCATAATGGACATCCTAACAGACATGATTGTGATTTTTATTTGCATTACCATGATGAGTAATGACATTGATTTTATAAAATTCTGACCCAATGATATGTTTATTGATTTTAGAGAGAGAGAGGAAGGGAGAGAGAGGGATAAACATTGATGTGAGAGAAAAAC
>PVKM010036796.1:0-14677 GCA_004027735.1 Carollia perspicillata | reverse complement strand
GGAAGGCTCAGTGGGGCGGGCGATGAGGACTGGCGGTCTGCAGAGTCTGGTGGCCGAAGAAGAACAGGACGGACAGAAAGCACAGAATGGAGTTGGGAGAGCCCTAAAGACAGACTGCGATCTTGAGACCGTGCTCCGGGTAAATCCTGTGCTGCATGCAGGAGTTCTTTTTCTTCTCTTCCTCTCTCCTCCCACTAAATGGCACCCAGCTATCACATCCAAAGTAGGACTAATAATGCCCAATTTTGGAAGAGCCAACCTGAGACAACTTCCCACCACTATGCAGGCAAAGGGTAACAGTGAAACTTCTGCTCTCCGTATGTTCTTGATCTGTTATTTTAGATTCCGACGCTTAACTCTTTCCTGATTCAACAACTAGTTACACGGCAACTACTCAGGGTCAAGCAGGGGTGACAGAGCAGAGAATAAAGACGAAGGTCTCTGTGCTTGTAGACCTGACATTCCATTAAATGCCTGCAGGTCTACACAAGGTTTCAGGTTTTAGATTTTACAAGTTTTCTCTCAAACAGTACTTACTGCATCTCCTAGCCTCATTAATAGCTGCTGTAAGATCAGAAGGTCTCGGCAGATGAGGAAGCGAGTTGTGGCAATTTTATACACACCTCTGCACACGATATACCCTGCCGTTCTACTACCATAGAGCTGGGAAAGATTCATTCGAACATTCAAAGGCTGAGCTGCAATTAAAAAAAAGGGGGGGGGTTAACTGCATCATTATTTTCTCTACGTCAAAAGGACACGCTTGTTGGTTTGTCATTTACCTGGATCAAATCCCTTTTCCACTTCCACCTCTGTCTCATAGTCCATTTCCCGTATGAGAAGCCCAATGGCATGGACTGGGTTCCTAATCTCTTGCAGTTTACTGCAAATGTCCTCCATGACATTTTCTCTGTAAGGACAATTAGAAAACTCCTATTACTACCCAGAGCACACAAGACAAACTCTGTATAAGTCCTGAAAGCTTCAACGTACTATGGAACAGGAAAACCAGCCACATAACAAAGGAATGGAGGTATATGAGACACTTTACTCCATGAAGCAAATTTCCCCTCATTTTTTCACAAATGACAGACAATATGAATGTGAGAAAAATACTTTTGGTTCAGAATTTATAGGAACAGTTAACAGTTAATAGTTTAAGCCACTACTTTGTATATACTGAACATACATTAAAATCCTGACTTTGGCACTAAAAATTGCTAAATTTCCATCAGGAAGTGCACTTTACCCTCAATTCTCCTTACACATCAATAGTGATCAAATCTTCCAAAATCTGTTCTGCAGCCTTTTCTGGAGACTGTAGGTTGAAACAACTCATTTCCATCATTACCGACATATCCATAGTCACCGACTCTCCAATCACACGAAGGCATTTTATAAGACAGATGACATCCCGAGCAACATCCGCATCTACGAGGAAGAGAAAGATAACATTCGTGTCTCAAGCCAATGAAGAGCTACTAATTAATATTCTATGAAAATATTAATAATTAAATGCTGAGGATCCATCTGAGGTCTTAGAGATGCTCAGGACTCTTCAGCTTGCCTTAAAATATCTACAATGTGGTAAGATGACCAGGAAAGGTCACAGTGGCCATCAATGGGCTCTGCCTCCATATGAAACAAAGCATGGCGTTCGTGTAGGAAGGAGATTAAGTATGGGCATAATGATCACTATTACCATCAGATATGGTCGTCTCATCCTCTGTCAAGAGGTTCTCATCAGGCAGTAGATACAAATGATCCACTAAGGAGGAAGGCATAAGGAAAGACAGGTACCCCTGGAAATACAAATCCAGTTACATTCATTTCAGTGAATGTGTAAAAGTATAAAATGATTGATACCTGAACCTTATCACGAGGAAGCACCAGACAAAGCCAAACTGAGGGACATTCTACAGACAACAGATGCAGGCTTCTAAACATATGCATGATCTTGGATTGGATTGTAGATCAAGAAGAAAACTCACACGCACAACTGGTAAAATCTGACTACGAACTGTACAGCGTGACATCAATATCAAATTGCCTGATCTTTAAACTGTGCTGCGGTTATGTAAGAATACCCTTGATCTCAGGTACATGCTAACCTGTACAGATAATGGGGCATGACGTCCTCAACTAACTCTCAGGTGGCTCAGGAAAACAAATTATAGAAGGAAAAAAGCAAATGGAAGTTAACAAATGGTAAACCTGGGTGAAGAGTACACAGAAGTTCTTTGTGCTATTCCTGTAAGTTTTACATGAAGTTTGAAATCACTTCAATATCGAGGTAAATAACGTAAAATGCCAAAATGTATAAGTAATGCAGAAGACCATCTAAATACAAATAAACTATAATTTTAGGAACAAACAAACAAACCCCAAAGTCCTAAGAGCCAACTGCAACAGACAACAGACGAGCACTCTGCAGGACACACTGACTGTCCGAAGGACTTCTCTGCGCGTCAGCACCCTTACTTTTTTCAGCAGGCACACCATGTTCGTGTGTGGATTCAAGTGCAGGGCGAGCGGATGAGAGAGGGCTACTTGATACTGAACACAGCAGTCATAGAACTTGCACCAGAATTCCTGTTGTAAATTTCGAAACTGCTCCTGAGAAAACTCATACTCTGTTACACTTCCTTGTAGCTGGTAAAGGAAAAAAAAAAAGAAACTCTTGACACCACTCAGGAGATTTCTCCCCCTAAAACATAACCATCTGATATTATTTTACTAAGCTACAGCTAAATGAATATTCACTATGGCTTACATGCCATTGACTACATAAATATATAATTCCCCACATAAAAGATTTAAACGTTTTTACTTCCTACTAACAAGGTTCAGTGAACAATTCCTCAATACCACAATTCCCTAGTACCAATCTGCCAATCCACATCAAAATGGAAGAATGTATTTATTCTTTCTTTATCCAAACCTCACCTCACTTTCAACAGCTAAAGTAACTTCTTTCTTTAGTTCACTCCAGGAAAGATCTAAATTCCTCTCAGTTCCTTGGCAGAAAATCTAAAATTAAAAGAGACATGTGAGAAGATTATATAATACCTAAAACTGAACGAAAAATACTCTAGCTTAGATGGCACTGAGGCAATATATGACATCACATAGAGACCAGACACGCCCAGAATACACATTTACCCCTAACATCGTGCAAGTAATTTCTGTAACTGAAATCACAGCATGTTTGAAATAGTTTAGACCAGAATAAACTATAGAAATCCATGAACCCGAAAGAATCATAACAGGGCACATTTGGACTATTATAGAAGCAGAACGGCGAATGATCAGCCAGAAGGAAGACACGTGATGTAGCTGAACGCACACACCCCGAGACTGGCCCACAGTTAAACTATAGGAGCAAAGGGGTGGTGGCTGCCTCACTACTGGGATGCAAGAGATATCATGGGAAATATCATCATACGTTTGATCGTTGTTTACAAGGAAAAAGTGCTGAAGAGATGAAAGAGGAGAAAGGGATCATGTCATTCTGAAGTTTTATCTGAGAGAAAACAGAAAACAAGCAGTAGCCAGATATCCAACGGTGTACCTAGAAGGAAGGTCAAGGGTCTGGAAACTATACCATGTGAGAGAAAGTTAAAGAACAAGGGAAGATTCTTAAAATAACTGAAACCTACTTCATAGGAGAGAAACAAGTTCTATGACATACCAAAAGAAAGAAGCCACCAAAAGAATGGGGGTTGAATCTGATCCAACACTGGGAAGAACTTCTAAATGACACCATCTGGGAGCAGCAACTCGCACAAGCGCCAGTGAGAAACCTGTCCCCAGGGAGGCAGAGGCAACTAGAAGCAGAGCGGCTGTCCGTCAGAGGAGCCACACTGCTGCCCTGTGTGGGTCGTCAGAGCAGGAGATTCTGGGGACCTTTCCATTCTATGAGTGATGTTCTATTTTCAAGTCACCAAGTATGGCAATTTAAGGAAGCCTAAGTGACTTTGAAGTAGAGAATCCCTTTGCAAAATTTTAAGCATCTCTTAAACCATGTGAGTTTGAAGCATAGATTATGTGATCTTTGAAGCTTAGATTTAGATTTTTTTTTTAGATTTTACTTATTTTTAGAGAGAGGGGAAGGGAGGGAGAAAGAGAGGGAGAGAAACATCAATGTGTGAGAGACACATCAATTGGTGCCTCTTGCACACCCCCAACCAGGGACCTAGCTCGCAACCCAGGCACGTGCCCTGATCAGGAATCAAACAGGTGACCCCTCAGTTTGCCGGCATTCGGTCCACTGAGCCACATCAGCCAGGACATTAGATTTAGATTTTAGATTAAACCTGAACCAGGTCAGATCTTCACTGTACTACCAAGAGGGTGAAAACAGAGTACCACCAAAACTAACCAAGAAAATATTTTAGATTTCTTGTAAGTATAGAGATTATATGTAGTGTAATAATGTACCTTTTGTAACAGGGTAGGCACAAACTTCTCTTTGTGCTACCGGCATGCTTAATTTGTCGCTGGGAAAGTGCCCCATCCCACCTCCCGGCTGGGAGTCTCACTTCATGGGCAGACCATTTATAAAAATTACAACAGCACTTATAAGCACCCTTGTAAGTAGTACTTATACAAAACAGTACGATACAACAGCAAAAACACACAACAAAAATGAATAGCAATCATTTATTATAAAATGAGTAGTAATAAAATAAAGAGCTGGTCTTAGATAAACATGGAAGTATTTTTTCACTGACCTGTAATGCTTTACACAAAGCTGCATTTATGAATTGTCCTGGTGTAAACAGACTCTGCAAATACATCTCCTGTTAGAACACAAAAGCAAGAATTAGTATCATTCTAAAAAGATAAAAATTAGAGAAATCTGAAGAAGAATTCTGGAGCTTTTGGTTTACAACAAAGCTGGCTTGCTGTTACACATGCCCCTCTACATTTGAGCAGTAACAGGCAGCAGAGCAGTTCTCCATCTCCCCCCAGAATGAAGAGCGTGGAGTCTCCAAGTCAACTAAGGGTCCTATCCTGAAAGGGCGTGCTCCTCCCGCAGATCCACAGGGCTCCACCGGGATACACACCCGGTCAAGTGCCCCGCTTAAATGGGGAAGGCGAGCCTAATTTATTGGTGGTATATGAGTGCAATAGTAAGAACAATTAAACTTGTTTCTACGCCATCCACAAAGTACTCATTTGATAGCTCAATACATATTAAAGAAAAGGAGCCAGGAATAATAAGCGTTACATGTGAAAAACAAACAAACAAAAAATTGCAATAAGTTCTCACAAGTGGAGAAATGACGAGCATAAACTGAAAAAAATCTCACATTGCCTAATTATTTTAACCAAATTTCATAAAGCAGACCTATCAGTGAGGAGTAAACCTGACTGACCCTCTTTCAAGTTCCTTCCTTCTACTGAACTTCAAGGGATGATAAAATGACCAAAGTGAAGGAGAAAAACAAGGATTTTAATAATTAGCCTATGACTGGCATTTAGACCAAAGTCAAGTGCCAATAACCTCTTGGGATTAAAAACATGGCAACGGATGTTCAAAGAGGGTTTTCCACTCCTGCAAATAGTCACCATAATTTTTAAATCTCATTTTAATATGAAGGCATCACTGAAAGCTGCTTCTGCCATTTATCCCGAGGGTGTCCCTGGAAGACTGGGAGACTGGCCCATTTTGCTCTCTAATGCATTACCTTTCAGAGCTGTTTTCTTCACAGCATACAGCACATTTGTCTTACGTCTAGTTTATATGCACGTACCACAATGGTTAGGACACTTAGGTGTGTGCCCGGCCAGAATCCATTTCCCCTTCTTTTACTAACAAATCCCTTATCTTCCTCTGGGAAACCATTCCTCCACTATCCACACTGGACTTACTTCACAACCTTCCACAAGAGCAAGGCCCAGCTTGGATAAGTTTCTCAAGCCAAGCCAGAGTGTTCTATTCCTTCTGGTCAAAGTGACTGTGTCAGCAATACCACCCGACTCAAGCCAGGCAAGGAGTGTCTCTCCAGGGCCTGGGACAGAGGTGCTCTCTCCTCTGGGGTTGTGTCATTCACAGAATGCACAGGCGCTGCCTGGCAGGGAGAGCAGAACAGAGACAAAGGAGACATCGACTGCTGCAGGCACTCTCCCAGCCACGGGTGAAGCCAGCTAACTCAGCTTCTCAGCTGCACAAGCCAATGCAGTCTTCCTTTTAAACCTCAGTCGGTCAGGTGGGCTTCTTCCACCTGCAGCTGGAAGGGTTCTAATGCACCTGGCTCTTCTGAGACCAATGATCAGGGGAAAACACCCCCTTACAGAAGACTTTAGCGTTGCTTACTCTGGGGTCTTGATCATCTCTGATAATGATCTGTTCCTCTGGCCGAGGCTGCATAAAAACTGGATTCCACTGACCTGCAACATTACTACAAAGAAAAACAGTCCATAAGTCTATAGAAAAATGATGAATAAAAAACAAAGTTTATGCTGTTGGCAGTATTTGGGCAGGGAGGGCCCCATCACTGAATCTCTGCAGTGACTACTTCATCAATTGTTAAAAAAAGTATCAGCCCTGGCCGGGTAGTTCAGTTGGTTAGAGCATCATCCTGATATGCCAAGGTTGTAGGTTTGATCCCTGGTCAGGGCACACACAAGAATCAGCCAATGAATGAATGCATAAATTCGTGGACTAACAAATCCATGTTTCTCTTTCTCTCAAATCAATAAATTAAAAAAGATAAAGGCCCTGACTAGTATGGCTTGGTGGACTGGGCATTATCCAGCAAAATGAAGATCTCTGGTTTGATTCCCAGTCAGGGTACATGTCTGGACTTCTTGCCAGGTCCCCGGTGGGGGGCATGTCAGAGGCAACTGGTCAATGTTTCCTCCTTCTCTTTCCTCCTTCCTCTCTCTCTAAAAATACATAAACAAAATCTTAAACAATGACAACAAATCAAAACAAAAAATATTTCAGAAAAAGAAACTTATTCTGGTTTTACAGATGTGCTCTAATCAGTTTTAACAGGCTTCCTACAATTAAGACTCTAAACACAAATCTAACAGCTAACTTACTCTGCATTTACTCCATGCTAGACATTATGCTAGGTGCAGCTGCAGTATAGCTTTGAAGGATGTCTTAACCCCATTTTGCAGATGTGGAAAGTGAGACTCAGGGCATCTGATAGCTAGCAAGTTGCACAATCAGGATTTGAACTCTCATCTGACTTGTCTTTGCTTCTTTCTCACTTTGTTGGCATGCCATCTATCGGGACTCTCTCACACATTTTCTGAGATGTGGCTGCTCAGGGTCAATGTGGGGGCAACTATTTCTAGGATTCTATTCTCGAGTATAAGGTCATGAGGGACCCTAAAGTTCAATCAGTTTAGTTCCAGGGTCGTCAAGATGTGTTCCAGGGGATACATAAATGTTTGACTCCAAATTAGTGTTTTAAAATATATTTTGTAACTATTAAACATTCACAACTCATAATATGTACATTAAAGTATAAGATACCAAATATATATTAGAAATTCTCAACATGTTGAATTGTGTTATAATTTTATACTCATAAAATACTAGTTTTGTTATATATTGGAGTCCATTATCTCTTGACAAAAAGAGTGTCCTGTTTTTAAAACAGTTCAAGAAGCACCATACTTGTGCAATCTGAGAACCCAAAGGGGCTTTAGTGTCTCCTGGAAGTTGTGGGTATCAGAAATAGTCTTTGCTTAGATGCAAAAATCCCCTTCCAGATTGTAAGTATTTTGGGTATATGTTATCTCTCCCAAGAAACATGGCATTTTCATCTCATTCCAACAATGAAGAATCCTCATTTCATCTTAAAGCCAATGATAAGAAATAACGTAAGTATAAAAGGAAGTGTTTTCAGAAAATAGTCAACAATACACATACCCAGGGCTGAATCCTTTAAACGCAAACACTTGACTTTAGTACCACCTTAAAAAGCGCTCATTTTCTCACTATGAAACTGCTTGGGGTGAGGTAGGATGAAAAAGGTAAGTGTTATGCCATGGCTGGTGTAGCTCAATGGATTGAGCGTGCGGTCTGCAAACCAAAGGGTTGCTGGTTCGATTCCCAGTCAGGGCACATGCCTGGGTCGTGGGCGAGGTCCCTAGTGGAGGCCACATAAGAGGAAACCACACGTTGATGTTTCTCTCCCTCTCTGATAGAAAAAAGGAAAAAAAAGGTAAGCGTTACATACTGTTCAAAGTTGATGTACTTCACAACCGTTCGGTTCTCAGCATCATGCCATAGGGCCCAGATATCCGTTGAGGTTAAAGCAAAGTCGATTAGTGTCTCCTAGGAGGAAATGGGGGCAGGGAAGAAGGGGAGTTAAAATAAGGAAGGGTAGTAGTTTGTAATGACCTAAATTTTCATCACTGGGAGAGGTACAATCATAAAAACAAAAGATAGTACATGGACTTGGTGAAACCCAAATGACAGTTTGTTTGCACACACGAAATACTGCATTTTAAGATTTCAACCCCACTGCAGTCGAGCGGAATTAGCCAACACTGCTTTCCGGTGTTCGCGTAACACGTGGAGGACGGGCCAACCCACCTGAGAGGTGAACAGGGAGGAAATGTGGTCCAGACTGTAGCGGTTATTCTCAGCGCTCACCAGTTGGAAAACGCAAAACTGTTAAAACACAAGTTGACAATTTATTACTGGAAATAATCAACATGCTACTTTTCTAAACAAGAGTTATAAACCAACGGAAACCAATTTTTAAAAAAGTGTGGTCAAATACACAACATTTACCACAATTTTTGAGTATGAAGTGCTTTCACATTACTGTGCAGCTGATCCCCCAGACTCTTTCCATCTCACAAAACCGAAACTCTGCACTGATTCAACACCCCCATTCCCCTCTCCCCTCCGCAGCCGCCATTACGCTTTCTGTCAACATCACTGACTGCTCAGCAATTTACATAAGTGGTGTCTCAACAGGGCTCGTCTCTTTGCGACTGGCTTATTTTACTTAGTCCATCCACACTGTAACATTTATCATAACCTCATTCTTTTTATGGCTAAATAATATTTTTTATGCACATACCATATTTTGTCTATCATCTGTTGGTGAATAACTGAGTTGCTTCCAACTTTTGGCTATTGTGAATAATACTGCTATAAACATGGGTATACAAATATCCCTGAGACCCTACTTTAAATTATGATTTTTTAAATTCTGTTGAGCACACACCCAGAAGTGGAAATGCTGGATCATAGGGTAATCCTGTGACTGATGTTTCTGAGGGACTGCCATACCGGTTTCCATAGTGGCTGCGGCATTTTACGTTCCCATCAGCAATGCGTAAAAGTTCCAGATTCTCCATTTCCGCACCAATACTTGTTATTTACTTACTTTTTGATAGCAGCCACCCTAATGAGTGTGAGGTGGTATCTCAGTGTAGTCAGAAACCTATTTTTAAGTTTATATTCTCATCAAAGTACCAAAGACAATTTAAAACATACACACAATACAAGTCAACACTCATCAGTTAATCTTCATTAAAAATAGAACCCTATAAAATAATTCATGTTTAGTATTTAACTCCACAGCCAAAACAAAAAATTTCAAACTTGAAATAATATTTTTGATGGGTGTTTTAAATAAATTTTTGATAAAGAAAATTCACTGATAAGAGCGACAATAATTACGTCCTTATAACATAAGCAACTGCCCAGAAAGCAGCACTAAAGTAATTTCAGTGAGAGCCCCTTTTGAAAAAGAGCAGGAGTGCCTGAAACATAAAAAACACATGCAGTGCTATTCAGTCTCGCCTGCAGCTGTATTTCATAAGCTGCAGATCTCAGCTCGTTAGGGGAACATGAATCAACTTAGCAGGTGACAACCAGCACTAAAAAACAAAACAAATGAAAAAAGACAACAAAACAAACATAAAGTAACACAGTTCTTCAGTTCATCACTCATGGTAAAAGCAAATATTTGATGAAAATGTTTTGGTTATATGTCAATTGCGTATGTGCACAGTAGGCAGCAGTGCAAAATATTTCTAATTGTAGACTCTGCCTGGCCTAGTGCAATGGTGCTTAAGCTACCTGTGGGAAAGGACTGTTTTTTTTTTTAAATTTCCAATCCGTTGCAGACTGATTACTTCTACAAAATGTGGATGTTGTGGCAATGTCAAATCACTACAGGTTTCCCAATGCTTTCTCTCACCCCTGTACTTATCTTACCACAACCAGTAAAGAATTCCTGGCCCATGGACCAGACCATCTTATCTGGAAATACAGACGGCATGCTCAGTACATCAGTGACCATCTACTGGATTAACACACTTATTGAAGAGTCCCATGCTCTACTGACTGAGCTAGCCAGGCACCTTGGATTAATACATTTATTAACGAAATTAAAATCCAAAGGACCAAAAGAAAAACAAGGAACAAATGAAATGAATAGACACCAATATAAACTATCACAGAGATTTTAAAAGTAAAACTTCAACTTTACAGATTAGGGAGAAAAAAACATGTCTGGAATACTTTTTGTGAAGGAAAAAAAAAAAGACACAAACTTATTACAACCTGACTAGACATACGTGTTATACGGCAGCCAAAAAGGCCTTCCTGATTTTAGGCTCCACAGATAGACCCACAGTGCTCAAAACAGAGGAGGTTAAGAGCGCTGCTCAATCTGACCCCACTCCTAGAATACCACCTTCAACTTTGGATGTGGCTTTCAGAGGAGTGGTCCTCAAAACGTGGTCCACAGAGGTTTCAGAGGTCTCTGCGACTGTTTCAGGGGGGCAGAAAGGTCAAAACTCTTTTCATTATAATACTATGGCATCATATGCCCATTTCACTGTGTGGATATTTGTACCAATGATGCAAAAGCACTGATGGGTAAAATTAGTGATGTCTTCACATGAATTAGGATGACAGCATCAAACTGAACACCCTTTCGTGATAAAAACTCTCAATGAATTAGAAATAGAGAGAAACTTTCCACCCAATAAATGGCATTTATGAAAAGTCATAGCTAACATCATACTAAATGGTGAACACCAATAGCTTTCACCCTCAGGTGGCATGTAATAAGCATGTAATAAGCATGCCACCTGTGTTCCCATCTAAGACAGTAAGGATGGCACGTCTGCTTGCCACTTCTGTTCAACCACTTCTGAACGCCTATATCCCTTTCCATAACTCCACTTCTTCACACAGACCTCCAAATTTGTTCTTTCTTCTTTGGTTTTGGTTAACTTTTCCTTAAATATTCCTTTAAACTCTCTACTCCCTTTCACCCTCACTGGACCTGCACAATCTTTTAATTCACACAGTAGCATGAACCCACCCCCCTTCTCTGTGGAGACAACACACGAGACATCCAGGTCGACATGAAGAACTGAAATAGACCCCAGTGCACAGCCACCTCCCCCCACACAGAATAACTCGATACGTTTCATGTGCGTCCCACCTGTCCTCGTTTTGGTGCATGCATGTAAACCCCCAGATACATTCCCATGGAAGGGGAATAAGCAAGTCGTAGCTTGTGTCCAGTCCCGGCGGTGAGCTGAAGGTCCTTCTTCACGGGGACATACTCCAGCATGTTGGCCACCATCAGGCACATCTGGTCCTGCCCAAGAGAAGAATTAGTGTTATCAAAGAATATTTAGGCTAGAAACCAAGTTCCCCATCCCTTTAAAAGGCACACATCCATGATGTCTAGCACTCTGCCTAGTTTATGTGCTAAAGGACCTAATGTTTTCTTTTTGAGGGCTAAGATGAAATGACCTTAGTCTGATAGATAAAATTAACTGTTTTGTGAATCTTGGAAACTATTTTACTAACTGCATCTCAAAGCACATCTGTTCCTTTTTAAAAAAATTTTTAGAAGATTTTATTTATTTATTTTTAGAGAGAGGAAGGGAAGGAGAGGGAGGAAGAGAAGCATCAATCTGCAAGAGAAACATCGATCAGTTGCCTCTCGCATGCCCCCGACTGGGGACCTGGCCCATAACCCAGGCATGTGCTCTGACTGGGAATTGAATCAGTGGCCTTTCATTTTGCAGGCTGGCACTCAATCCACTGAGCCACACCAGCCAGGGCTGTTCCTCTTAAGTAAAGGACATATTCTGTACTATTATTTTAATTTTTCTATAGGACTCAAAATTTTCAAAATACAGACGAAAACTTTGGGGAGAAGTGTATGAAAAATGAAATTGCCTGAATCTGGAAATGGCCTGTAATTTTCAAACTAAGCGATGGGAGAATCTAAGAGGGGCAGCAAGGTTTACTTCACTTCTCTAACAATTCCCAATCCCTTTTTAACTCATTCTGGATAAAAACGTAGCAGTCACCTTATACGACCACATGCGCAGCTTGTGATCCTGGCACAGAGCAAAGATGAAGGCGTCGTTCTCGACACAATGAACAGCAAGACTGAGGGGACGATCTGAAGGCCCCTGATCTCCTCTAAAAACACAAGGCCAAGTTTTACTACTGAAAGTCATCTGGTCATTATAATTTGTAAATTAAGAGACAATGTATACTGTTAATCAATAGGAGCAAGAGTTTGCATGTTGGTATAATCACTACATTTTCTATTTGATTTATAACCAATTACTACGATCAATTTTAAAAAGCCTTACATAACAATGGAATGCGGTTCTGACCGTCAAAAACTTTCAACTTCTCATATTATTCAAAATTGGGTTGGGTGGGTGAGGGCTGAAGTAGATACTGAGAGGATATACGCAGGAAGCCAGTTTCTGTGGTCAAGGCGTCCAATCCCAGAGGAAGTGGGCTCTGGAATGTGGCTCTGCTCAGATGGAATGTGATGTTGGGACAGAGTCTTCTGCTTTCCAGTATGATTTTTTATCTGCCTTGGAGTAAGAATGGAAGCAGGCCGACCAGTGCAAAAAGATTCAATTCGAAGGCCCTTTGATTTACCTGCCAGACAGCACTCACCTGATAGCTGTTGGCATCCAGCCTACAAGCAATCGCTGCATCACTGAACTCTGCTTCAGTTCCACAACGGACACCATCCCTACAAGATTGGAAACAGACCCGTGATACAACCACGCCACCTCCTGATGATACTTAGTGAAACTCAAAGGCGAGGATACAACCATGAACCAGGTCTCTGTAACAGGTGACAGGTTTATACATTTCTGTCTGGGGAATTCTTTTTTTTAAGATGTTAGTTTCTGAGAGAGGGGGAAAGAGTGAAGGACAGAACATTGATGTGTGAGAGAAACATTGATCAGTTGCCTCTCATATGCCCCCCAGCTGGGGACCTAACAGGCCCACAACCCAAGCATGTGCCCCGAGCAGGAATCAAACTGGTGACCTTTAGGTTTACAGGCCAGTCCTCTTCCCACTGAGCCTCACCAGCCAGGCCTAGGCAATTCTTAGGACATGCCTTTCCACATACATGACATCTAAAATCCTTTGGAGCACTACTAGATCAATAAAGAGAGCATTTTTAGATCCCTAGGGAAATTTTTTTGCCATTTATAAATAGCATCTCATATTGCTCAGAATACTTCATTCTTCCAAATAATCACTGTGTACCTTTCTTGTGTTGGGCAGTGCCAAGTGTTAAGAGAAAACGTGGAAAGGGTACAGTGAATGCTAGGGCGAGATGTGCATTCAACTTTGAAAAGTGTGGTCAGGGAAGGCCTTACCGAGGGGGATATTGAGCAAAACACCTAAAGGAGCCCAGGGAAGGAGCCACGCTGGTAGCTGGGGAAAGACTACCCCCGACAAAAAGCCTGAAAATGCGTGCATGGTACGCTCAAGGGATCAGAAGGCACGCGGCAGGTGTCAAGAAGGTGAGGGGGAAATGAGAAGTAAGGTGAGGCCGCAGGGGTCGCTGTACACCCCAAGGACTTTGGGTTTATTCTGAGTGAGATGAACAACTCTCATTTAAAGGCTTTGAGCAGATTAGTGACACGACTCAACTTAGATTTCAAGTGTATGAATCTGCTGGAGAATTCTCTATGGAGGGTAAGGATAGGTCTGGGGAGATATTTAGGAAGCCAAACCAACAATTCAGGCAGGAGAGGGCGGTGACTCGGAGTAGGACACCACCAACCCAACTTCCTTGCGTCAATTATTTTGGTTACTTGACCTCGACTTGAAGGTAGACAACACATCCCTACTAGAGGCCTTAGAATAGGCTGTCTGACAGTTATCTTTTCCCACATTCCCATAAACTTTACCATTCTTCATCCACTGTATAAAATCTTCCTTTTGGGGAAAAACCAGTACACAATTAGGGGCTTACCAGGTAAGTGATACTGAACGACCACTTCAGGGGTGGCAGGGGAGCAGTTCCTGGGCTGGATGTGGGTTTGGACTTCTAAGGTCTGTTTTAATGCCAGCCTTCCTTGTTTTAAGTTAAATCCAGGCTCAATTCCCACTCTTACCAGGTATGTCGTACGGAGGTAGTTTAAGAATGAAGATTCCCCCAGCAGCAGATGGTAGAGCAAACAGGGCCTCCCCTTCACTGCTAAGCCAGGCTGCCGAGGTGGTGGAATTAGGGGGCAGTCCGGGGACAGCTGGTATTAACTGATAGTTGCAAGGATCCCTGAAATCAACTTTTCCAATGTCAGTGAATATTGATTGCATCTGACCTTCCACCGCCAACTCCTGTGACATATTGAAAAGACAAATCTGTTAAATCAAAGTAAGCTGAATTTTGCA
>PVKM010036795.1:0-14673 GCA_004027735.1 Carollia perspicillata | reverse complement strand
CCTGACTTTCTTTGTACGGTGGACCTCTGTGGTGGGAGTTCTATGGGACTCAGTGGTGCAGTCTCTTTGATCTCCTGATCTGTATGCTCTAGGATTGCCCTTTACTCGGTTTATGTTGGCTCTGTTATTTAACCTGTCCTTTGAATTTTGATGGCTCATTTGTTGGTGGTTCTCTCCTCCATCTGGCTGACTGGAAGTCATAACCCCTGACACTCTGTATGCTGCTCTACAGATGCTGGTAAACAAAGCAATATCACCCAGAAAAGCAAACCTATGCCAGAAAAAATAGCCCAGTATCACATCAGCATTATCAAAAGCAATTGGAGAGAGATTAAGAATATTATAAGATAGGAAAAAGGGAATGTGAGATGACTAAAGAAGAGAAAAATGACCTTTTTGAGAGAGAAGAATAGGGAGAAACTGTCTGAATAGGGGATAGAAACAAGGCAAAGAAAGGGAGAAAATAAAATTAAAAATGTAAAAACAGGGAAGGATGATGGCAAAATGAAGTAAGAAAAGGGAAGCATATAATGTGAGGTTTGAAATAAAATTAAAAAAATAGTGAACCAAGGGGAACAAAATTGCAGAAAAACCAAAACTGGATCAATAACAATGACAGATGAGCAAAGATGAATAAATGTTGGAAAGAGAATAAGAATATTATATGAAAGAGAAAAAAGAGTATGAAATTTCTACAGTACAGAAAAAATGATTTTGAGAGCACAGAGGATAGAGAAATAATAAGAGTATGGAATAGAATCCAGACTAAGAAAAAAAATAAAATTCCAAAGTGAAATAAGCATAGGTGGGTGGGGAAAATGGAGTAAGATGGGGCCAAGATGGGGAGTAAGATTTGTGCACCTTTCTGATCTCTCTGCCCAGCTGTATTCAGTAGGAGCAAACTGCGGTTTCAATCTTTTACCTTTGCTGGCAGAGCAGCTATGCCCAGGGTCCCTGCCCTGTATGCTTCCCTTTTAAAAAGTCTTTCTGTGCACACCTACTGCAGTACCGAGTCACTGTCCAGTTTCCCACACACCCCACCTCTCCAAAAAGCCAAAAGTGTCTCACAGTCCCAGCTGGCCATGGCCTGCCTTCACCCAACCCTGGTGCAAATATAGTCCCTCTTTCCCTGGTACTCTTCCAGTTTGGCACTTGCCACTGCAGCTATGGATGTGCTGCTCATTGTGTTTGTACATGGACTGGATCTCCCAACTTTGTGTATCCAAATCACTTCTGGCCTGGGTCTGGAGGTTCTCTGCCTTGGGAAGGAAGGGATCCACAAAGCTGCAATTTCTGACTAGGCCTTCTGTGGCGGCAGGTGCCACACATGGAGTATTTCCCTGTCAACTTTTAAAATCTCTTTACTACCCATTGTGAATCATCTTCCATTCTCCTTGGCGCCCAAACTTCATACCAGCTAAAATTCCATTGAATGTTAATTTTATATGTTGGCAGATCAGCCAAGTATCCAAGTTGGGGGCAAGAGCAAGTGGGCTCAGGTTCTATTTACTTGGCTGCCATCTTCTCCTCCCCTGATTGTGGTAGATCTTTGTAATGTACTCTTAGATTTAGTTTGCTGATATTATGTTGAGAATTTTTGCAGCTATATTTGTAATAGGGTGTAGTCTGGGAGGCCCCAGAGCACTCCTCCCCCACACCCCACCCTGCCACACAAGTCTGGCTTGGGCATGGGAGAAATGGAACAGGGTAATTGAGGGTTATTTTGCATATCAACAGCAGGCTAGCTTCATACCTTATGTAAAAATGCTTATTTTGCATGTAAACAGCAGTCTAGCTAGAGAGATGAGTGTGACTTTGACCCATGATGTAACTGGGAGGCAGCTCCCCTGGTTACAGTGCCTGAACAAGAGCTTGGAGATGGTTCACTCTATACCACAGGGCCAGGCCTGCCTGGACTAACTATGTCAGCCAAGAAAGACTATGGGAGTGCTGGCAGTTGTAGCCAATTGTGGGAGGAGTCAGAAATGGAGATCTGGAGGAGGTTCCAGGCAGTGATTTAAACTGAAGGTGGGCAGCTATGAGCAATGAGAGACAATGCAGAGACAATGTGAGATTATGTGGGAAGAAAAGGGGTAAAAGGACATTTGCTGGCAGGCCAAGAGGAGGTGCCACATGGTTTTGGATTAAGAACTGAAGATCCTGGCAACAGGGCTGATGGTGCTGGGGACTGCCCAGGCAAACCCGTATTACTAGGAAGAACCAGGAGTCTAGCTGAGCTATGGATTTCTATTTCTTTTTCTGAGATGCAGTACCCCTGATTGGCCTGGTTTAGCAAGGGGAGGCAAAACTGTACGTGTATCAGTGGGTGTTTTAAAGGGCCTTTGAGATTTAATGATGACATTCTGACATTCCTCTAAACCTGTATAACTTTTAAATAAATAGTTCCTTAACTTTTTAAAAAACTTTGGCATTGAGAGCCACAATTCCTAATACCTGGTGGTGGGCAAGAAAAACCATAGTACAGAAAGACACTGGGGGAGGGGACTTGTTTCAGTGACAGTACCTGGGCTCTCCAACAGGTAGAGTTTGTAACATGTCCATCAATAATAGTTATTTGCCTCTCTCTCTCTCTCTGTCTCTCTCCATATATATATATTTTGTGGGGGAGTAGTGTCTTTGTCTCACTTTGGTATCAGGGTAATGCTAGTCTGGTCAAATGAGTTTCAGAATCTTCCCTTCCCTTGAATGTTTTGGAAATATTTAAGAATAGGTATTAATTCATTGAATTTTTGGTAAAACTCCTCTGTAAAGCCATCTGGTACTGGACTAATGTCTGTTGGAATTTTTTATTTTTTTAAAATTACAGTTTACTTTCAATAGTATATTATATTGGTTTCAGGTGTTCAAAGATATACTTTACAAAATATTCCCTTGATATTTCCAGTACCCAACTAGCAACATACATAGTTAGAGAAACATTATTAATATATTTCCTACCCTGTATTTTATATCCCCATGACTACTTTGTAACCAGCAATTTGTATTTCTTAATCCTTTCACCTTTTGCCCAGGCCCCTAATCCCTCTCCTCTATGGCAATCACTATGCCACTCTCTGTGTTTATGAGTTTATTTCTTTTTTTCTGTTCTTTAGAATCTACATATAAGTGAAATCATATAGTATTTGTCTTTCTCTGACATATTTCACTGAGCATATTATGCTCTATGTGGATCCATGGTGTGGCAAATAGTAATATTTTATTTTGTTTTTTTTTTTATGGATGAGTAAAATTCTATTATGTAAATGGACCACCACTTTTTTATTCATTAAACTATCAATGGACCCTTGGGTTGCTTCCATATCTTGGCTATTGTAAATAGAGTGATGAACATGGAGTGCATATATCTTTTTGAATTAATGTCCTGGGTTTCTTTGGATATACCCAGAAGTAGACAAACTGGGTCATACTGCAGTTTCTTTTTAATGTTTTGAGGTAACTCCATACTGTTTTGCATAGTGGCTACACCATTCTGCTTTCCTAACAAAAGGGCAAGAGAGTTCCCTTTTCTTCACATTCTTGCCAACACTTTTTTTGTTGATTTATTGATGATAGCCATTCTGTCATATGTAAGATGGATAGCTCACTGAGGTTTTACTCTGAATTTCTCTGAGGGTCACTAACTTTGAGCATCTTTTTATATGTCAATTAGGTTTCTATATAACCTCCTTGAAGAAGTCCTTTCCTATTTTTCTAACTGGGTTGTTTGGGTTTGTTGTTATTGTTGTTGCATTGTCAGAGTTCTTTATAAATGTTGGATAGTAACCCTTTATCAAATGTATCATTGGCAAATATGTTCTCCCATTAAGTGAACTGTCTTTTCATTTTGTTGATGGTTTCCTTTGCTGTGCAAAAACATTTTAGTTTGATGTATTCCTACTTTTTTTTTTTATTTTTTCTTTTGTTTCCCTTGACCAAGTAGATATATCAGGGAAAAAAATATTACTAAAAGAGATGTCAGAGATTTTACTGGCTATGTTTTCTTCTAGGAGTTTTATAGTTTTGAGTCTTACATTTAAATCTTCAATCTGTTTTGAGTTTACTCCTGTATGTGGTGTAAGAAGGTGGTCTAATTTCATTTTTTTACAAGTATCTTTTTTTTTATTTTTGCCACACCATTTATTGAATAGATTGTCTTTACCTTGTTGTATGTTCATGTGCCATTTCTCAAACATTGATTTACCATGTATACATGTGTTTATTTCTGCACTCTCTATTCTGTTGCATTTATCTATGTGTTTATTTTTTTGCCAGAACCATGCTGTTTTGATGACTATAGGTTTGTTGTATAGTTTGATATTAAGTAGTGTTATTCCCCCAACTTTTTTCTTCTTACTGATGCTTTTGTGGTATTTTATGGTTCCATATAAATGTCTGGAATATTTCTTCTAGTTCTGTACAATACACCATTGGTATCTTGATATAAATTGCATGGAATTTATAGATTGTTTGGGGTAGTATGGACATTTAAACAATATTAATTCTTTCTATCCATGAGCAAGTTATATACTTTCATTTATTCATATCTTCTTCAATTTCTTCCTTCAGTGTCTTATAATTTTCCAAGTACAGCTCTTTTACCTCCATGGTTAAATTTATCTTAGGTATTTTTTTTGATAGAATTATAAATGGGATTTTTTCTTAGTTTCCCTTTCTTAGAGTTTATTATTGATGTATTAAAATGCAATTGATTTCTGAATATTTTGTATCCTGCTACTTTATTGAATTTATTTATCAGTTCTAGTAGTTTTTTAGTAGAAACTTTATATACAGTATGACATTATATGCAAATAATGATAGTTTTACTTCTATATTTTAAATTTAGATTCCATTTTTTTGTTATTTCTTCTTTTTTCTTTTTTGTCTGATTGCTATGTCTAGGACTTCCAGTACTATATTGAATGAGTGGTTAAAGAGGACATCCTTGTCTTCTTCCTAATCTTAAGGAAAATGCTTTTAGATTTTCTCCATTGAATATGAGGTTAACTGTGTGTTTGTTATATAGATACTTTATTATGTTTTCTCTATTTCTACCTTGCTGAGATTTCTTTTCATCATAGAAGGGTGATAGATTTTAAAATGTTTTTCTTAATCTATTGATATGATATGATTTTTATACTTCATTTGGTTTCTGTGGTATATCATATTTATTGATTTATATACATTATATTAACCTTGCATACCAGAAATAAATCCCAGTTGATCAAGGTGTATGATATTTTAAATATATTACTAATTTGATGTGCTAATATTTTCTTGAGAATTTTTTTGCATCTATTTTCATCAGTGATATTGGTTTATAATTTTTTTCCTTGTGGTGTTTTTATCTGGCTTTGTATTCAGAATAATGTCATCCTCATAAAATGAGATTGGGAGACTTTCCTCCTCTTGAATTTTTTTGTAATAGTTTGAAAGCGATAGTGTTAGTTCTTCTTTGAATGTTTGAAAACATTCACCAATCAAGCCATCTAGTCCAGGTATATTGTGTGTTGGAATTTTTTCTTATTACTGCTTCAATTTAATTAGTTGTAATTGGCCTATTCAGATTTTGTTTTCTCTTGGTTCAGTTTTGGAAGATTTTATGTTTATAGGAATTAGTCCATGTCTTCCTGATTGTCCAATTGTTGACATATAGTTGTTGCAATGTGTTCTTATCATTTGTGTTTCTGTGATATCAGTTGTTATGTCTCTTCTTTCATTTTTTATTGTATTCATTTAAGCCCTATCTTTTTTTATGATTCTGGTTAAATTTTTATCAATCTTATTTGTTTTTTTCAAAGAGCCAGACCTTGAAAACCTATTTTTGGTGAAATTTAAATATTTGCCTCCATCTGTCATTTCTACTTTTATTCTTTATTTTACAGTTTCATTTCTATTTAAAAGAAATATAAAATTAAATAAAAAGTTAAAATACTAAGATGACAGTAAATAGTAAAAATTCAGAAAAACCAGTGAAATATATGGCAGTCTATACTATCTATCTAAGGTGTGAATGTCTGAGAATATTTGGTTCATGGGTCAATATTTATACTTCATACTTAAACATTTTATAATTGTTTGAATCATTGAGGGCATCTATTTGGCCATCAATTAAATATTTTGTAACATTTGAGGTTGTACTACCATACAAATTTTACTGCTGAAAAGAATCTAAGAGCTAACCAAATTTGGTCAGATTCTTTCACAAATTATGTAACACTGACATAAATCCTGAGTAAAGATTCTGTCACCATACATTTATAATAATAGGCACTTTTTTCTCTAAAATATAAATATATTATAAACACATTTCTGATTTCTTTCTTTATGTGTCCCTATTTTTTATTTTGATTTTAGAACTGTGGTATAATTTACATAATATATTATAAGATATAAAATTAATGATTAAATATTTTATATATTGTGAAATGATCACAATTATATCTTCATTAATACCTATCACTACACATAATCACCATAAGTTTTCTTTCTAATTGGGACTTTTAAGATTTACTCTCTTAGCAATTAATTGGAATATGCCATGACATATTGTTTTTAAGTGTATTTTATTGATTATTCTATTACAGTTGTCCCAATATTTCTTCTTTGTCCCCCTCCACTCAATCTAACTTCCCTCCAGCTATACCCTCACCACCTGCTTAGCTCATGTCCACAGGGCATACATATAAATTATTTGGCTTCTTCATTTCCTAAACTATTCTTAATATCCCCCTGTCTATTTTGCACCTGCCTATTATGCCTTTTAATTCCTGTACCCTTTCTATCCTTCCCCCTACTTCATCCCCTCTAATAACCCTCCATGTGATCTCCATTTCTATGATTCTGTTCCAGTTCTAGTTGTTTGTTGACATTTTACTGTTCATAATTTCGATCTTTTTCTTTTTCTTAAATAAGTTCCTTTAACATTTCACATAATAAGGGCTTGGTGATGATGAACTCCTTTAACTCGACCTTCTCTGGGGAACACTTTATCTGCCCTTCCATTCTAAATGATAGCTTTGCTAGATAGAGTTATCTTGGATGTAGGTCCTTGCTTTCATCATCTTGAATACTTCTTGTCAATCCCTTCTTGCCTACAAAGTTTCTAAGGAATCAGCTGATAGTCTTATGGGAACTTGTTTGTAGGTAACTCCCTTCTTTTCCGTTGCTGCTTTTAAATATTTTCTCTTTATCTTTAAACTTTGGCACTTTAATTATGAGGTATCTTGGCGGTGTGGCCCTCTTGAGTCCAAGTTGTTTGGGACTCTGTGTGCTTCCTGGCCTATTTCCTTTGCCAGATTGGGAAAGTTTTCTTTATTTTTTGAAAATAATTTTTCAATTACTTGCTCTTCCTCTTCCTCTTTTTGTCATCCCTATGATTTGGATTTTAGCACATTTGGAGCTGTTCCAGAGTCTTCTTATTCTCTGCTCATTTTTTGAATTCCTGTTCCTTTATTCTGTACTGGTTGCCTGTTGTCATTTTTTCCTTATGTTCCAAATTGTTGATATGAATCCTAGATTCCTTCCCTTCACAATTGGGTCCCCATGGATTTTTTCTTATTTCACTTAAAATAACCTTCATTTCTTCTCTTATATGTTTGTCATACTCGATAAATTCTCTGAGCATCTTTATCACCAGTGTTTTGAACTCTGCATCTGATAGATTGGCTCTATCCATTTTGTTTTGTTCTTTTTCTGAAGTTTTTATCTGTTCTTTCATTTTGGCCTTATTTCTTTGTCTCCTCAATTTGGCAGCCTCCTTATGTTTGTTTCTGTGCATTATGTAGAGCTGGTCTTGGTGTACCTGTACTGTTGTAAGTGATGGAGACTTAGGTATTTTCCAGGGTAGGGAAACCATTTCATTGCTTTGTGGTGCTGTATGTGGGGGAAGGGTCAGAAAGGAAATAATGCCACTTGCTTGGCTCTCACTCTGTTTCCACACTTTTTACACGTCCTATATGAAACTGACACTCTTCTAGCTGTTTTCCTTGTGCTGAATCCAAGAGTGGGTGTGTTTACATACATTCTAGTTCCATGAAGTTTCTTTAAATGGACTCTCCTGAGAGACTTGCAGTTCTTTCTGCCACCCCAGTCCCTACTGGTTTTTATAGCCAGAAGTTATGATACTTTATTTTCACAGCCCTTGCACCCTGCAATGTGTGGTCTGATTCTTGCTTCTCAGTTGCTCCTCCCAGTTATTAACTGTCATACATGAATGTGGGACCACCTATTCCTCCAGCCACTGCCACCCCTGCCTTACCATTTCCTCACAGTTACCACCTCACCACTGCCACACCATATCTTCTCCTTCCTGGCTGCCAGTCTCTGCCCCTCCTAACCATCTGGATGAATATATTTTCTTTAAATCCTTGGTTGTTGGACTTCCTACAGTTTAATTTTTGGGCAGTTCTGGTTGTTTTTAGTTTGGAAGTTAATTGTAATCCTTCCTACGGTTATATGAGGAGGTGAAGCATGTCTACTTATGCTTCCATGTTTGTGGGAAGTTCCAATACTGTATTGATAACTACAGACATTATGCTGTATATTATGTCTCCATGATTTATCTTATAATTGGAATTTTGGGCCTTTGACAACCTTCACCCATTTCACCACTCCCCCAACCCTCATCATTGCTTCTGGAAACCACCGATCTGTACTCTGTATCTATGATCTCAGTGTTTTGTTTTTCTTTTGTGGGGGTGAAGGGGTATTCAACATACAAGTACAACCCTATGGTTATTGTCTTTCTGTGTCTGACTTATTTCACTTACTATATAATATCCTCGAGGTCCATCAGAGTTGTAGCAAATACAAGCTATCCTTCATGTTTATAGCCAAATAATATATACACATAAAATTTTTAAAACTTTTTCCTCCATTAATAGACACTTGAGTTGCCTCCACACCAGCTATTGTAAATAATGCTGCAATGACCATGTATCTTTTTAATTTACTGTTTTTATATTCTTTGGATGAATACCCAGAAGTGGAATTGCAGGATCATATGATAGTTCTATTTTTATTTTTTTGAAGAATCTCTATACTGTTTCCTATGGTGGTCGTACCAATTTACATTGCTATAAATAATGCATTGCGTTTCCTTTTCTGCATACATACTAACACTTATTATTTCATGTCTTTTGGTAATAGCCATTCTAACATGAGTGAGATGTTTTTGGTTTTGATTTACATGGCCCTTGTGATTAGTGATGTTGAGCAACTATTTATGTACTTATTGGCCATTTGGATGTCTTCCTTGGGAAAATATTATCTATTTTAATATGTAAATATTATCTATCTATTTGGATCCTCTTCCCATTTTTGAATCAGATTTCTTTTTACTATTGAGTTGTATGAGTTTTATGTAGATTTCACATATGATTCTGTCCAGAAAGTATCCAGGATGTAATATTAAAAATACGGACATTTGTTGAAAATACAAATACTAGAAACATTGTACATAGGACAATGATGTCTCAGTCCTCTTCAAAGTATGTGCCTTGGGACCTCACACTATACTCCCAATCACCAGCAGATGACCTATTGTGTTTTCCTGAATCTTATTGATGCTCTGAAATCTCTTCCCTTTCAAATGTGATAAACTTGGGAAATGCCAGAAGTTGAAGGGCACCAAATATGGGCTGTAGTGGGGACTAAGTCACCTGGGTGATTTGATATTTGACCAAAAAAGCTCTGAATGAGACATGATGTGTGAGCAGGTGCATTGTTGTGATGAATCTGCCAATCACCACTTGCTAATAACTATAGCCTTCTGAATCATCCAAATAGTTTCCAAGAAATAATGTTTCCTTTGAGGAAGGAAATCAAGCTTAATGCAAAATTTGAAGCAAATTCACTGCTCTGCTCTCTCAGTCATTTTGAATGCAATGGCCATGGAGTACATATGCTTACTCAAAGGTGTCCACTGCCTCTACTGACAAGTACAGTGAAGTCATCATTGTTTGTGCATGTGCAATCCAGTCTACTCTTCTTGGCTGCCAGGTTACATCAATGCAGCACAAATCATTCACGATATATTAACAATGGTTGGACTTTTCCCAGACAGACATCACATTAAACCCTTATCAGATATATGATTTGTAAATATTTTCTGCCATTCTATAGGTTGCCTTTTTATTTTCTTGATGGTTTTCTTTGTGGTGCAAAGCCATTTTATTTTGATATAATCACACTTGCTCATTGTTGCTTTTGTTGCCTTTGATTTGGTGTTAATCCAAATAATCATAGCCAAGACCAATATCAGAGCACTTATCACCTGTGTTTTGTTCTAGGAGTTTCATGGTTTCAGTTCTTACATTCATGTCTTATCCATGTTGAGGTAATTTTTGTGTATGGAGTAAGATAGTGGTTCAGTTTTATTTTTTTGCATATAGTTGTTCAGTTTTCCCAGCCTCATTTAGTGAAGAGGTTCTCATTTCCCTATTGTATATTTTTAGCTACATTGTCATAAATTAATTAACCATATATGTGCAGGTTTATAACTGAGCTCTCTGCTCCATTAAAATCTGTCTTTTTCTATGCCAGTATAACACTTTTTTGATTATTATAGCTTTGTAATATATAATAGTATATTATCAAGGAACACAATGACTCTAGCTTTGTTCTTTTTTCTCAAGATTGAATTGGCTCTTTTGAGCTTTTTGTGGTTTAAAACAAAATTTAGAATGGTTTTATTTCTGTAAAAATAACATTGGCATTTAGATAGAGATTGTATCAAACATTATATTGAATGTCTACAGAGATTGCTTTGGATAGTATTTACATTTTAACAATATAATTTTTTTAATCCATGAGCACAGAATATCTTTCTATGTATATGTGTCTTCAATTTTTTCATCAATGTTTTATGGTTTTCCACATACAAGTCTTTCACTTCCTTGATTAAATTTATTTCTATGTATTTTATTCTTTTTGATGTAATTTTAAATGGAATTGTTTTTTATTTCTTTTTGATAACTCATTATTTGTAATATACTGAGTTATATTACCAATATTTATAATATTGATATATTTGTAATATTGATTTTGTATTCTGCAACTGTACTGAAATTATTAATTCTAATAGTTTATTTTTGGTGGAGTGTTTAGGGTTTTTATATATAATGTCATGTCATCTTCAAATGGTGAGAGTTTTACTCTTTTTCTTTTGATTTGGATGCCTTTTATTTATTTTTCTTGACTTATTGCCCTTTCTAGAACTTCCAGTAAATACTATTTTGAATAAAAGTGGTGAAAGTGGGCCTTCGTATGTTGTTCTTCTCCCTGATTATTTTTATGTTCATCCATGGGTATGTTCGTTGATTTTAGAGAGAGGGGAAGGCAGGGAGAGAGACAGATGGAGAAAGTCATTAATGTGAGAAAGAAACATCATTTGGTTGCCTCTCGTACCCAGCCCAACCAAGAATGAACCCACAACCTAGATATGCACCCTGACCAGGAATAAACCTGCAAATTTTTGGTTCATGCACCAGTGCTCCAACCAACTGAGCCACACCAGCCAGGGCTCTTGTCCCTATTTTCAATACTTACTCTTACAGATATTCTTATAAACTTAATAATTTTGACATTAATCTGATTATCATGTTGAAGAAAAAATCCTTATAAGTGTAAAGTTTTACATTTAAGAGAATGCTTTCTTTTTCAATGACATGGCCATTTCATTTTGTGATTGATACAGGGTTACATTTAAAGAACTCAACATTTGTTACTAGTCATTTCATATTAATTACATGAGTGTATATTACTGAACACAGTGATTACTGGCTGAAGCAACATTATCTGGATTATTTAGTGATCTTGGAAACCTGTACAAAATTGGCATCTCCTGACTAGATATCTTGATTTTTATGCTTATGTCAACATTTCCTGAATGCAAACATCTGTCTTTTTTGTTTCATGCTAGGTTGAAATTTGATTTCATGGTGCCAGTGTGACATAAAATACTGTTTTACAAAATTCTTGCATTTCTTAGTTCATTAAAGTCATCCTATTTATGACCCTTAAAACTATCTAAGGTATTTAAAATTATACAAAAACTCATAGATCTTACTGTTTCTATTTACTCAGTAACTGGAAGATTTTCAAATTTCCCTCAGGATACTAAAGGATATGTTGGATTTACATTATAAGTTTTAAGTCATTTCTGGATTCTTTTAGTCAATGAAAACTAGTTAGCCTTGATGCCATGTAATTTGTTCAATATCTATATATTAAATTCATTTACATATTACAGAATTTAGAAACTTGCAGAAGTTTATCCAAACTTTTCCATTTATTACAGGGCTTTTAAAATAATAACTATTCGGTGAGCTCAATGAACATATATGTTCATTACAACTAATGTATATCAGTAGAAAAAATCTTGTTAAAAAAACCTTTTGGTCATGTAGACCTCTGCAAACCAGGTTTTCTATTTTCTGCTACAAATTTAGAAACAACATTTAATGAATGATGGAATTGCAGGCAATATTTTGGTTTTTTAAAAAAGATTTTATTTATTTATTTGTAGAAAGAGGGGAAGAAAGGGGGAAAGAGGGAGAGAAACATCAATTGGATGTCTCTTACATGCCCCAACTGGGGAACTGGCCCCAAACCCAGGCATGTGCCCTGATGGGAAATTGAACTGGTGACATTTTGGTTCACTGGCCAGTGTTCAATCCACTTAGCCATGTCAGCCAGGAAGAATTGTAGGTAACATGTTTAAGTAAAATTATTTTGAAAATTATAACTCTGTTTTATAAAGATTTTACTATGCATTTAGTAAATGCATAGGAAATTCATATCATGCAAATGTATGCTGATATTAATATGCATTCACAGTATGCATGGGTAATGGTTCCAAAGGAATTGTTATAATGCATGCTCTGAATGTGTATGAAGAGTAAAAGGTACATTATGGGTTCAAATATAGTAAGGGTCCAAAAGATAGAATATATGGTTTTATTAATTCTCGTTTACTGAAAATGTGATGAAAAAAGAAACATAGCAGTAATAGTACAATATATGTCTGAATACATATTAAATATATACCACAAGCTTAGCAAGACGTTGAGTCTTATATTGCACATATGTGTGATAGGTATTAATTTGTTACAGAATAATAGCTACTCCACACACATAGAGAATGAATTAGATTGTTTAATGTAGCTGAAGTTCTAACTTGGAAGATATTTGTATGATGCATTGATCAAAGTAAAGGCTTCGTAGGTCTGCCTCCCTATGGAGAAATAATTCCCTGAGAGATTAATGCTCCCAAATAATATGACTGTCATTTTGGAGAAAATATAAAAATCAACTCCCTGAAAGCTATAAGTAAAGACAGTGGCCAAGCTTAATGCAAAATTTGATGTGAATTCATTGCCGTACTTGCTCAGTCATTTTTAATGCAACAGCCACACACTGCATGTGCTCACTCAAAGGCATCTATTGCCCCCACTGACTAGTTCAGTGAAGTCATCACTGTTCACACATGAGCATTCCCATGTGTGAATTCCCATGGAGAGTATAACAGGCTACTCTCCATGGCTGCCAGGTTATAGGAATATTGTGAAAACTATTCTTGTTATATTAACAATGGTTGGACTCTTTACAAACAGACTTAATATATAAATATATATTACTATTATTTATATTTTATATTACACATGTATTTTATATAATATTTATTATATATATTTTTCTGTCTTGGTAACATTATTCCCCTAGAGATATAGTCTTATGAATACACTTTGTATATAATTGCATTGTTTCCTGCAAAGATTTATATTGCTTTATTGTTTCATTGAAATTCATTTGCTGTTGTTTGCCTATGGTTTAAAATAAAGTACAAGGAGATATAAGATGGCAGAAGAGTAAGTGGAAGCTACACTAACCTCCTCCAAACTAATCTGGAATTACAACTAAATTGTAGAGAAATCATCCTGAATAACCAACTGAATACAAGCTTGAGGGAAGCCTTATATCCGATAACAGACAGAGAAAACAACTTCACCAAAATAAGACTGGCAGGCAGTGTAGAGAAGACTTAAAAAGGCTGGCTGGGCTCCAGCAGGTGACAGCTGAAATTTGGGAGGAATATTTCAGTGGCTGAGGGGTTCGCCTGAGAAGTGTGGGGTCTAAATCTCAGCTTGGCTCTTCAGCTGACAGCAGCAGAGCCAGAAAGAAACCCAGATAACATCTAGCTATGAAAAGCAGCAGGGTTTCTGCCCACAACAGAGAGATGACTAGAGATGCAGATAGCTACTTAAATGGCCAATGCACAAAATTTTGTTTGCATCCACTTAACCTAGGCTCCAGCACAGGGAGGATGGAGTGGACTAGAGGCACCTGAGGAGAGTCTGGGGCTTGTGGCTCTAGGGATAGAACTGAAGGTACAGTTGACAGGATCCCTGTACTGAGTCATCCCCCATACTGCAGAAGCCATCTTTATCAGACAGAGCACACCTCTCCAGGTGGCATCAGCCTGAGGGGAAGCAATAGCCAAGCCAAAGAAATTACTGTGCCACATTGTGTGGATCTTAAGCCCAGCTGGTGATTATGGAATGATTAGTTTAACAACAGATCAGTTTCATAAATGATCAGTTTAACAGCTAACAGGTAAAATACAAAGAATCAGCCAAAATGGGGAGATAAAGGAACAGACTCCACATGAAAGAA
>PVKM010036794.1:0-14677 GCA_004027735.1 Carollia perspicillata | reverse complement strand
TGAGAACGGGTCACCCAGGGGGTGCGTGGGCTCTAGCCTGCTGGTGACCGGGTGGTTCAGGATGTGTAGGAGACTCCGTGGGACAAGAATGGGTGTGGGCTGGATGTGTGTCCAGAGCCAGCTATGGGTGAGGGGTTATGTGAAATCAGTAGCTCTGCCCACTAGCCAGGCAGGGGGGGGACCTTGTATGTCAGCGGTCCCCTGGAGTCACCCCAGCTCCAAGGTCCTGGAGTTGCCCGAGGCAGACTGATGGACAAGAGAGGTGGGGAAAAGTCACAGTTGTACTCAGCCCTGACCCCTGCCCATGTGGTATCCACCAGGTTCCCCCAGCCTTGCCACAGGGAGGGGATGGGCTCAGTGCCCGCGTGGACGAGGGCGTGGAGGAATTCTTCTCCAAAAAGCTGATCCAGCAGGATCGCCTGTGAGTGAGGGGCAGTTGCAGGCGGCAGGAGAGGGTGGGCTGCTCCATGGGCCTTCCTGCTTACTGTTGGCTGTCCCCACAGCTGGGCCCCCGAGGAGGACCCAGCCACTGAGGGCAGCACCACCCCTGTCCCCCGTACACTACGAAAGAAGCTGGGCACCCTCTTTGCCTTCAAGAAGCCTCGTTCAACGCGGGGGCCACGGCCTGATCTAGAGACCAGCCCTGGGGCAGCCCCCCGCACTCGGAAAACCACCCTTGGGGACCTGCTGCGGCCACCTGCCCGTCCTGGCCGTGGGGAGGAGCCTGGCGGGGCTGAGGCGGGCATTGGCAGCCCTGATGCTGCCCGAAGGAGCCGGCCTCGCTACACTCGAGAGAGCAAGGCCTACTCGATGATACTGCTGCCTGCTGAGGAGGAAGAGGCAGCGCTGGGTGCCAGACCCGACAAGGTGAGGCCTGGCGATGGGGCGAGGGCTCTGCTGGAACCGAGGGCACTGGGCTCTTGCCCCACTCCAGCATCTCTGTCCCCAGAGGCGGCCCCTGGAGCGAGGAGACACAGAACTGGCCCCATCCTTTGAACAGCGGGTACAAGTGATGCTGCAGAGGATTGGCGTGAGCAGAGGCGGTGGGAGCGCTGAAGGCAGGAGGAAACAAGTGAGTTGGGAGGAACACAAGTACGAAATGAGGGGGCAGGTGACATGTGGCATGTGGCAGTCTGTGGGTGACATATGTGACCAGGAGACTCACAGGTCTGCCAGTTCTACCCCTCTTCCTCCAAACAGTGATCAGATTCAACTGTTCTTCCCTCTTGGCTCCTGCCCTGGCCCAGGCCACTGGTATCTCCACCTTGGAGCTGTGACAGTCCTTTCCCTTCACACCTAACAGAGTCTGACCTTGTTACCTACATTTGAAACAGCGAGTCACCCAGGGGCTTCCTCCCAGCCACTGCCTCAAGGCCCTGTGGGGTCTCAGCCCTGGTCGCTGCTTTCGTCTCACTGCTACCGACCCCTGGTAGCGCCTCAGAGCCTCTGCTCACGTTCCTGTCTGGAGTACCTCCCTGACCCACTTCCAGCCCCTGACCCCCACCCATGGGTTACACTAGGCTCCTCTGGGTCCATCCCTGCATTGTCCTCTCTTCCACGGCTCTCCCGCTAATGCCGCTCTAGTCACAATAGAGAAAGCAAATCAGAAAATGAAGACATCACGTTCTCTACGTGTCTGTGTGTGCCTACCGATGTCTGTGCTTACTGTCCACCATCCCCGACTGACTCTGAGCTCTAAGACCAGGACTGGGTTTGCCGCATTGTTGCCCAGCCCATTCAGCGGCAGTTATAACAAGAACGAACACAAGAATGAGCCTGGGCTGAGGGTGGTTCAGTGCTGAGAATCACTTCAGTGCTGTTTCACTTCCCTGTTTCCTACAGAGCAAAGATGGAGAGATCAAGAAGGCTGGGTCCGATGGTAAGTGGGAACCTGGGCCAGGGTGGTACATTTTTTGGGGGGGGGTTCCTCAGCGATAAGTCCCCAAGGCACTTGCTGTCCTGGGGGAAGAGAGGGAGAAGCCAGGTCTTTCTTCCCCTCACCCCCATGTCCTGGTGTCTGAGTCCCAAGTCCCACTTGCAGGTGACATTATGGACAGTTCCTCAGAGACCCCTCCCATCTCCATCAAGTCCCGCACCCACTCCGTGTCTGCAGGTGAGTGGGGGCCACTGTGGTGTCGGGGGCCACGCAGGTCAAGCTCACTCCCAATGCCTGGCGCAGGTCTTGACTGATGCCCTGCTCCTTACAGACCCCTCATGCAGACCTGGGCCAGGGGGCCAGGGGCCTGAGTCCTCCACCTGGAAGACGCTGGGGCAGCAGCTGAATGCAGAGCTTAGGAGCCGTGGTTGGGGCCAACAGGATGGTCCGGGACCTCCTTCCCCTTGTCCCAGCCCCCGAAAAGCTAGCCCCTCCCCAGACAGTCTGGGCCTCCCAGAGGATCCTTGCCTGGGCCCCAGAAATGAAGGTAAATAGGCACCCTAGCCCCCACCCCAATGCAGGCTGGGGACCCTAAAGGTGGGAGGCAAGGGCTGGAGAAGGGGCAGCTGTAGGAACTGTACCCTGATACTGCGGCCTCCCCCAGATGGCCGGCTGAGGCCGAGGCCTCTCTCACCAGGGCGACGGGCAGCGTCTGTGCACGAGGACCAGCTCCGGGCCCCTGTCGGTGAGGGAGGCACTGCCATGTGTGCTTGAGTGCGGTGGGGAGGACGGGGGGGCTGGCCCTCCAGGTCTCCCTTCGTGACTCTGGACCTTGGAGGGGCTACAGGTACTGGGAGAGGTGAGACACCGGGGAGCCAGAAGCAAGGGTCCAACAGCCCTTCTGACCAGCCCAGTTCCACCTCCGAAAGAGGGAACTCTGCTGGGGTGGGAGGACCTGGGGAGGGAAGGGGAGGCTCTGAAAGCATGCAGTGTCAGTGTGTGCATGCCAGTGTGCGTGTGTGTGCTAGCACACACTGGGGACAGAGAGTTGGGAGCCGGCAACAAGCCCTTAATGACCCACCCCATACTTTTCTGTGTCCCTCAGAACGGCCCTTACGGCTGCAGCGATCCCCTGTCCTCAAGCGAAGGCCAAAGCTTGAGGCACCCCCATCACCAAGCCTAGGTAAGAAGGGGCTGGGTCGGCTAGATGGGTGGCGGGACTAGTCAGCCCCGTTCTGACCTTCCTCTCTCTCCCTCTCCTCTGGCAGGACCTGGCCCCGGAGCCGAGCCCCCGCTTCCACAGTACACAGAGCCCGCCAGCCCTGCGCAGAGCCCACCCTCCCCAGTCACAGACCAAAGAGGCGGCGGCGGCCCCAACCCCTGATCTTTTCCTTTCTTGCCGCATGAGATTATTTTATTAAAAAACTCAAGGAAACAGAGCGTGAAGTGCTGTTTGTCCATCCCTAGGCACGGACCACAAGCTCCCACGTGGTCACGTGGCCCCTCACACCTAGGTGTGCTCAGACTCCGGCTGTGGCTCCATCAGAAAGTGCAAGGCCCAGGCCAGGAGCTGCGAAGGGAGCCTGGGAAGAGAACCAAAGCTGTAGGTCAAGGAGGACGGACTAGTGACCAAGAGAGCGGGGCTGCCCCAGGGGCTCACCTGGCAGCCTGGACCTGGGCACAGAGGGAAGTGCAGGGTGGGTCATACTCATACTGGAAGGCGGAGCCATCGAGATGCTTCTTTGGGGGACCCTGAAGAGGATGCAGTATCTGCAGAGGGGCCAACAAGGACCCCTCACCCCATCCAAGGCTACCCCAGCCCCGCTCCCAGCTCTGTCTGAGGCCCACCTTGTCCTACCCTCCAGTTGTAGGGGGGGCTGTGCTCACCCAGACAGGACTGGACTCCAGAACTCCCTCGGTAGTGCTTTTCCTTGGAGAATGCTGCCGGTTCTTGGGGGGCAACCCTAGTTTAGACTTCTGGGGCTTGGTCACATGGCATGGGGCCTGGTCATGTGGACTGGGGATGTGACCAGTATGTGACAGACTTGTGGTACAACTCAGGAGTGGGGAATTGGATACGTAGCTTGGGTGTGGGGAACTAGGGGGTCGGGGGCCAGGGGCTGAGCAGATGGCTGGTGGGGGCTGGAAGCTGGCCTTCTGCCCTGTGTCTGGAGTGGCCAAGGACAGAGCAGGCATAAGGCTGACACTGGCACCACTTTCCTCTGACGACATGTGGCTGGGTAAGGCAGGGGTTCCTGGGGAGGAGGGGACTCACTGTGGGCACAGCCCTCTCAGTTCAGACTAGCTGAGTGGCCTGTGGCCTTAGGCAGGCATGCAGGGACCATGTTCGTCCCTTTCATAGCATCCTGCATGACCTGGGCAGTGGGTGAGTGTGGCTTCAGCAACACCTTACCTGAGGAACTGAGAGAGGAAGAAGATGAAGTCAAGATCAGCGACAGGTCCTGAAGGACTGGGTCTGGTGGGGGCAGCTCAGGGCCTGGGGGTCAGGAAAAGGTTATTAGCGCTGTGGGCACCAGGCCCCCAGATATTCCCCTCTGGACCTCTTCAGTCCTCTTTACCTTGTGTCCTCTGACCTGGGCCTAGAGAGTTCAGAATTCGTTGGTCATTCTCAGAGATGTGCAGCCATTGGCTGGGGACAGTGTATACAGCTTCTCCCTGTGGAAGTGAACTGTCAGCCTGGCCCTTGCCCAACTCCTCACCCTGACATTTCCCAAGGACAGCCCCAAACTGACCATGGCCAAGTGGCTGGAGGCGGCCCAGCGGGTGAGCGGGGGTGTTGTGCAAGGGCCTGACAGCATCAGACAGCTCTCAGCCAGGCGCACTAGTGCCCCTTGGTGCTCCTGTTCCTCCTGAACCTCATCCAGAAGTTGGGACAGTGAAAGGCCTGGGGTCAGAGGGCAGAGGCCGGGCTGGAGCTCAAGGAGGAGGAAGGGTAGGGTGGATGGGAAAGAGGGCTTATTAAAGGAGCAGGAGGTGATGGCTGCAGAGTCATCTATTGCTGGTGGTGGCTACAGAGTTAGGGTCAACCGTACAAGTACCTGTATTGGAGGAGGTGGACTCTGAAAGATGCTCCCTGTGGAAACAGAGGGGACAGGCCTCAGGGACAATCCTGAGGCCTGTCAATGCATTTGCCGCCTCTGATCCAGCCACACCTGGTGGGAGCCCAACCCCAGACTCACTCCAGGCAGTTCTTGAGCTTTCTCTGCACATCTGGGTCCTGGTTGCTAGGACAAAGATGGTGATTAGCAGGCAATGTTACTTGGGGTCCAAACCCTCCCACCCAAAAGGCTAATGCCAATGTCAGCCAGGCCCGGGTGGAGAGAACAGCTGGAGAGTGGAGGTATCACTTACCAACTAGTCACCCAATCCCGGGGCTGCTCCGTGGGCATTAAGCTGAAGCGATGCACCTGGAGGTAGAACTCGGTGGGCTGGAGGGGTGAGTTCAGGGATGGGTCTCAGGGGTTCTCAAAATGACTCAGGCCCAGTAACCCGTCCAAGTCAGCCTTACCACTCACCGTGCCACCCTCGGCCACTTGGATTCGGACCTCGCAGTCTTGCAGCAGCAGCAGTCGGCCTTCAGCCTCTCGGAAACCAAATTCCTTCTCTTCCCTGCGGAGAGCACGAGGCTCACAGCCTAGACCTTAGGAACACGAGGCCTGCTTGGGGCCCGCCCACATCAGGCTCAAGCCTCGAGCTCCCCGCAGGTTGCAGATCTCCCACGGCCCCCCAGCACCTTTCTCACCAGTCCGAGGCGTTCAGGACTTCCTGCGTCATCAGGCATCGGACACTGTGGGTCCCGTCGGACACAATCAGCAAGGCCCCGACATCACAGGTGTCAGGGGCGCGGGACGGGCCTGGGGCCTCGGCCTCCTGCAGCACCTGAGGACAGCGACCTCAATCCCACCACCCTGGGGCCCCACCCTCGTCTCCGGGCCCTGAGAGAGTGGGGAGTACCCACCTGGAGCAGTTGTCCCACCCGTGGACTTGAGAGTCTCTCTGACCCCAGGACCAGATCTCGAATCCAGGGCCGAAGGACCACGCTCCTCAAGCCTGCCATTCCCGCAGCTGGGCTTAGAGGTGCACCGCTCGCCCGGGTTTCCCGCGGGCCCTGCGGCTCCGCCTGTTGTCGGAAGAGGAAGCGCATAACTGCTGGGCGGGCCCTGAGGGCGAGTCTCCGCCCACGTGCGTCACCGCGCGGGCGCGCGCGCGTTCTTGAGCGCGTACTGAGTGGTAATTTGGGTGCAGACGCCTGTTGGGTGGACTGGATGCTCGCTTGTTCTTAGCTGTCCTAACAGCGGCGTTCATCAAAGCTACCTTGGCACCAGATAGGAAGGGGCCAAGGGCTGGCGCAGACGGAGAGGGAGGAATTTGGAGCCTGAGGCTGCGGCCTAGGGTAGTTCGAGCGAATTGACTCAAAGCCACTTCAACTCCGTGTGACCCCGAAGGATTCAGCAAATATTATAACTCGGTTTCCTCATCTACAAAGTACGCAGTCCTGTAAGGCTAGGAGAAATAGTAGATAGCACTCAATAAATACCACTTCCCATCACTCTGCCCTCAGATGGGCCGAGCCCCTCCCCCAGACTACAGGAACGCGCTGACCGTAGCGTAATGACGTAAGAGCACACGAAGACGTCTCTATCCCCATCACCGTTTCCTAGGAAACGTGGACAACGCGTGCCACTCTCCGTAGTTGGCCCCCTGACGTCATGGTCTGGATGAGAGGACCCGGCCAGGGCTACCGCCAGGGGCGGGGAGGTGCTGGCCGGCCAGGCGGCCGGGCTATGCACCTGCGCCTCCACGGGCCGCCTGGGGCACAGTCCGCAGCCCGCTCGGCCCCGCTATGGCCAGGCCACAGAGGATGCCGGCGTGCAGTCCCGACAGCATCGTGGAAGTGAAGAGCAAAGTAAGGGCCCCTCCAGTCCCAGCTTCGGTACTAGGTGCTTCCAATTCCCTCATTCTCCCCTTCCTGGCTCCTTAGTCCCACTACCTTTTTTTCTCTGTCTCCCGTGTCCCATTCTTTGGCTTTTCTTTTCATTTTCCCGCAACCAGCCTTTTTCCTTCCTCCGCCCTCTAGAATCGCTCTGTGGCCTGGGTTACCTGGAGGGCGGGGAGAAGACCTTGGACAGCGTCCCCTGTGCTGGGGCTGAGGTCTGGGCTTAAGTCTGCAGCTGTTGCGGCAGCCCGCTTTCCCACCCCTGCCCGCCTCGGACCTGTGGTGAAAAAGGACTCAGGCTCCGTCCTGAACCCTCCTCTCTCTCCCACTCCGTGCCTCCAGTTTGACGCCGAGTTCCGACGCTTCGCACTGCCCCGTGCTTCAGTGAGCGGCTTTCAAGAGTTCTCGAGGTTACTGCGTGCGGTGCATCAGATCCCGGGCCTGGATGTGCTGCTTGGCTATACAGATGCTCACGGCGACCTACTGCCCCTTACCAACGATGACAGCCTGCACAGGGCCCTGACCAGTGTGCCCCCGCCGCTGCGCCTGCTAGTGCAGAAGCGGGGTGAGAATGGGGTACAGTGGGCAGCTTCTGTGGGGTAGGGTGACAGGGCAGGTCTGTCATGCCCAGGGTACCCAGGCTTCACCCTTTGCATACCCTGCCCTTGGCCTGACCTCCAAGTGGTAGGAAATAGCTGCAGTGTCCCCTTCCCCCAGCCTGGTCCTGATGGAAAAGGGCAAACGGGAGAAAAGGGTCTCTGATCTCGGTGCCTCTCTCTCCTACAGCAGAATCTGACTCCAGCAGCCTGGTCTTTGCCTCCAACTCTCTGCAGCGGCGTAAGAAAAGTCTTCTACTTCGGCCAGTGGCACCTCTGCGCACCCGGACACCCCTCCTAATCAGCCTGCCCCAAGATTTCCGCCAGGTTTCTTCAGTCATAGATGTGGATCTACTGCCTGAGACCCACCGACGGGTGCGGCTGCACAAGCATGGCTCTGACCGTCCCCTAGGTTTCTACATCCGAGATGGCATGAGCGTGCGTGTAGCTCCCCAGGGCCTGGAACGGGTCCCGGGCATCTTCATCTCTCGCCTAGTACGAGGGGGCCTGGCTGAGAGTACAGGGCTGCTGGCAGTCAGTGATGAAATCCTCGAAGTCAATGGCATTGAGGTGGCTGGGAAGACCTTGGACCAAGTAACAGACATGATGGTCGCCAACAGCCACAACCTCATTGTCACTGTCAAACCAGCCAATCAGCGCAATAATGTGGTGCGTGGGGCATCTGGGCATCTGAGAGGGCCTCCCTCTGCTGGGCTTGGGGCTGCTGAGCCTGACAGTGATGATGACAGTAGTGATCTGGCCATTGGGAACCGCCGGCCTCCCTGTTCCAATGGGCTGTCTCGGGGGCCTCCACACTGGGACTTGCACACAGATCGCCTACTTCCCAGTGCCTGTGGCTCTCTGCCATCCTTAGATGATCAGGAGCAAGCCAGCTCTGGCTGGGGAAGTAGCACACGAGGAGATGGTAGTGGCTTCAGCCTCTGACACGCAGGGAAGCAGCCCCTTGCCACTCCAGGGAACTTCCCCAGTGGGGTTTTAGCTTGCTCACAGGGTCCTCTCAGTCTGGGGAGCATTAAAGGTTTTCTACAAATGTGGTTATGGTCCTTCTGTGTCCCAGCCCCAGCTCCTTCCCTGATCCCACGATCTTGCCTTCTGCCCTGCACATGAAGCAGAGGTAATGAAGCAACAGAGACGTTCCTGCAGTTGAACAGCAGGCAGGCCACCAGGCTTGGAATTTCTAGTGTAAGAAAAAGTCTATGGAAAGAAACTCCCCTGTGTACAAAAAAGTTTAATTTTGACAAAGGGATAAAGAGGCTGGGCTAGGATGGCCCTTCTCTAGCTACCAGTGGCTAGGAGAAGTGCTCTGGGTACACAACCACCAACTTCCTGCCTTTGGACTCGGTGATGGGGCCTGATCCTGTCCTTTGCGACCATGCAGCAGTCCTCGAAAAGGACCCCCATCACTACCCCTATAAACGGGCTCAAGCATCCATCTTTATGAAGACCTTGGGGCGGGAAAAGATCTTGATGGCCTCCTCTACCTGCACCAGCTTCCGATCCAGTTCAGCGCGGTGACTCTGGGCCCTCAGGGAGTCTGCCCTGGCAGGCAGTAGCACCAGCTCACGCAGCAGCTGGCTCTGGCCTAGAGGGGGACCAGGAACAGTTAGTGTAAGGCAGGAATGTGTGGTCCCCGGTGGGTTCCCCATCTAGTCCCCCTTGCCCACATACTCACTCTGAAGTAGATTGCTCAGGGTCTCCAGTCGCTGGTTCTCAGGCATGCGAGTGTGGCCAGGGGGCATGGCAGGGTCTGGCTGGCTCCGTTGGCGGGCCTCAGCCTCCTGTCGCCACAGATCCCTACGCTCCAACAAGCTGTGGGTGTACAGGCTCAGGGTTGATGATCTCAGGGCAGATGTCTGCTCCCACCTACCACACGCACCTGTCACCCTTGGTGTTGGGCAGTGAGACCTACTAATGAGGCACGTGGCCCTTCTGTGTGGTGTTGTAGTGTTCCTGGGCTTGTCGTTGCTGCTCCAGCACCTGTGCCAGGATCTGCAGTGAGCGGGAATGCCGCCGGGGGGCCCTCTTGGCAGTACGGACATTGTGGCTAATGAAGTCCACACCCAGGCCTGGCACCTACAGGACACAGCAAGCGTGATGGGCAGACAGCACTGCGTTGTGCCCCTAAGCCCCCAGGATCCTTGCCCCACCTCCCAGCCTACACGTACTTGCACCTTGGCGTTGGGATCTGATGGGGCTGGCTGGGGACTGGGGACACGGGGAGGTGGGAGCCCAGGGCCGCAGCGAGAGTGTGCCCGCAGGAAGTGTGCCGTCTCTGTCCTGGAGGCAGGACCAGGCTCCTGATAGGCAGGGCATAGAAGAGGGGTCAGTCAGGCGGTGGTCAAGGTCTTAAGACCTGTCTCTCCCTGGCTCTATGCACCGCCTCCTTCTTGAAGGAGCACTTCTTCTCATCAGCATCTGAACATGTGTGTCTTTCGAATCCTTAACGACAAACCACTGCTTCTACCTCAGTCTTGGATCTCTTTTTCTCTCCTTCCTAGCCAAACTTCCTGGATCTGCCCCTCTCAAGGTCATTGACAGCTGGCCTCAAGCCCTTAAACCCAGGGTCACTTCCCTGGTCTCATTATCCTCAGCCTGATCCTCAATAACTCCTAGGTGTCACTCCTGAGATCCAGACCCAACTCTGTCTGCTTCCTGGACACACTCCCATCCCCTGGTAGTCCCCACACATGCTTCAGTTTTAACACATCCACATATGAACTTACTGTCTTTTCCCTCAACCCTGCTCTTCCTTCTGAGACCCTTTGATAGAGAAACGGTGCCTCCATCTAGTCAAGACAAGACTCCTACCACCATACATAGCCCTGTCCCTGACCTTTCCACTGTCCTTAGAAATACAGGTTGAAAAGTGGGTTATGTGGTCCTTTATGATATGGGTCCCGCTGACTTCTTAGCCTAAACGCACGCTCTCACCCCTCACAATAAACCGTACACAGCATCCCCACTGCCCACACTCCCTCCAATCTTAGGACTTCTGTCTGTGAGGTCTCATCTCTATGGAATATTCTCTTCCATTCTCCCCTTGCCTAATTCCTACTTGCCCCTCAGGATCACCCAGCTGCCAGCACTTCTGAGAAGCCCCTGCAGCAAAATGAGCTATCTCTTAGTCTCCCGTTGCCTTAGTTTTCCTCTCTCCCCATAATTCAGATCAGGGTATAATTTGCCTCTTGGTAGATAAGACGGACAATACTTCCGGCCGCCTGAGGCATGTACCTGCAGTTGGGCCTTGACCCGGGACGGAACTTTGTCGTATTTGGGAGAGCGCCACAGAGCCTTCAGGGGCCTGGGCTGGCCGTGTTCCCGGCTGCGCTCCTGCTCGCGGAAGCGCTTCTGGATCTCCTTGATCCTCCTCAGGTTCTCCTTCTCATGGTCTTTAGGGTCCTTCCCTGGGAAAAAGATGTTGCCAGGCTCTGCCCTACATACAGCCCATGAAATCCAACTTCCACCAGGTCATATACAGGCCCGACCTCGCTGCCTGAGACCCCATACGGGTTCTCCACCTCACCATCCTGTTTCCCTCCTGACATGGCAATTATCTTCTATCTCTGATATTTTCTACATGTGTATGGTGGAGTTTATCATTAATCATCTTGTAATATAATATTCATCTCACTTGCTTATTGTCTCCCACATTGACTCAATGGTGGCCCATGTTTGTCTTCAACCTAACCTGTTTTCATAGTGTGTGTGGGCCTGGCACACAGCAGGCACTAAACCACCACCATTTCACCGACGTGTGAATTCACGAAGATGAGCTAGGGTTTCCTGGGGACTACTTCATTCAGTCCTTTTCTGCGGGAAGGTAGTGCTTCCCCTTCACCCACCTTTTATAGTTGGGGAAAGTGACACTTAGCAAAGCCTGAGCCCAGCCCAAGGCAGGAGGGGCAGCAGGTGTTGATTTCAGATTTTGATCTCAGATTTGCTTCGCTGCCCCTCCTACCTGGAACTTACTTTTGGGAGAGGCCCCTGGGCCTAGGGAGATACCCCCAAGTTGCAGCAGCACGCCCCCCACACCGCATCGGCCACGTTCTAGGATCTGTCTGGCTCCAGGACGTATGCGGGGGCTGCGGGGAGGGGTGGCGTCCAAATCTGGGTCCGAGGTCAGCAAGTCCAGCTTCAGCGCGTTCCCCTCAAGGCGCCCTTGGGCTGAGGGATTGGACGGGGCGGAGTGCAGGGGTCAGTGATGGAGTAGAACCCGAGCCTCACTTTGGTCTCGCTGGGCCATGGCACCCCCAACTCACCCGAGGCGGGCCTCCGGTAGTAGTCAGGACAGAGCGTAGGGTCTGGGGGGATGGGCCCCGAAATGCGGGATGGGCCCTCGCACATGTCGCCGCCGTCGCCCTGTAACGGTGCATTGAGGCCTGCCAGGCTGCTTATCTGGAGCCCCGGACCTCCATCCTCAGCCTCGTGCCTACTCCCGGGACCAGACCTTGACCCCGGCCGCTCGTACCCTCCATTCCCTCCCCGGGCTTGCACTAGCCACCTCCACTCCTAGCCCACTTCTCGGACCCGTTCGTAGCCCCTTCCCCTCCACGACCGGGAAACAGGCTCACCAAAGCAGGGTTTTGCAGCTTGCAGCTGCTACCCGACGGGTTTGCTGTTGCCAAGCAACAATAGTTTCCGTCTCTGAGTTCAGGGGCCAAAACCCTTGGCGCAAAGCTTTCTGGGGCTTGTAGTTCCATGTGAGGGTGGAACTGAGCGGTCGGCAGCCCTCATCCCATGCCGGCTCTTGCCTACCGATCAGTCTCCCGGGTATACCTGTCCCCGCCCCTCGGGATCGTCTTCACCTTCCCTTCACCTTCACCTTCACCACCTTCACCTTCACCACCTTCACCTTCGCCACAGTCTCCCAGCAACCGTCGAGGATGTGCTGACTCCGCGCAGGCATGGACTCAGTGGGGACTGAGAAGCACCCTGGAGCCCAAGAGGGAACGGCCGAGGGGCCTGCGCAGTTCACGGAGGCACCCGGTGATCAGGCTCAGAGCTCTGAGGTGACTACCAGGGCCATTTAGTCTTTAAACTCGTGGCCTCGGGGCTTTTGAAGGCCAAACTCTGTGCATTGACCCCCTAACTGCCAAGATGGGCTCCACAGTGGGGCAGGGGCATGGGCTGGTGCCCTTCATCTGCATTTGGTGTCTAATGTCGGGTGTCTAAATGACTAATCCCATAGCCTTTGCCTGGCTATGACGACCAGTTACCTATGTGTCACCTCTAGTGTCCAGTAATGAGAAGCCAGGGCCTGGTGTCTGCCCATGAGGCCTGTGGGACCCCGGGTGAGGACAAGTGTCCAACAGGACCAGTCTCAGAGCCAGAGCTCCAGGAGGAACGAGTCAAGCTGGAAGAAGAGAGTCTCAAGCCAGAGGTGGAGGCACCAGAGGAGAGAGGCTCCAGACCTGTGGCTTCCGTTGTGAGGTCCAGCCATGGTCCGAAGAGAAAGCCTGTCAAGTGAGGGGGCCTGAGGAAGAGAACAGCAGGGCTGCAGGGGGTGGGGGGAGGTGTCACACCCCAATAGGATTCTGAACTCCTGCACGCCTGTAGGGTGTGTCCTTAGCCCTTGCCATCACCACTCCTCATCTTAAGAGTCTCAAGGCCTTGTAGGGGACTGAGCTCCCATGAGCTTTAAGACTTGTCCTGCCTGGGGGCCTCACTGACCAGGAAAGGGACAGGAATTGGGCTTGGGGTGGTGGGCATGTGGGCCATTCTCTAGGCTCAGCATACAGGAGACAAGGCCAGAGGCTGCCTCCTCAGGCCTCCTGTCCCCCAGCTCCCCAGGGCCTAGTCACCAAGCCCATCATCCTAAAGCTGAAGCTGAGCTGTCCCCGGGGCTGCCACTGCAGAAGGAGGACCTGGAGGGTAGCCAGAGCGAGCCCTCACCATCTGCCAAACAGCACAAGAAAGCCAAGAAACGCAAGAGTCTGGGGGCCCCGGTGTTCCCAGCTGTGGCCAACACTGCGTCTGCATCGTCAGAGACCTTGGGGCTGGAGCGTGAGTGGTAATCCCTGGGCCTTCCATTCTCCACCCCCACCCCCACCCCCGCCTGCTGGACGCCTGACATGGCACAGCTTGGCGCTCCAGCCCCTTCTCTGCCCCGGGCCCTTGCAGGAAAGGCCCAGCGCCTACGGCCCCTGTACCAGTACATCAACTATTGCAACCCTGAGCTGAACGAGGCAGGGGAAGGGGATAGGGAGGCTGAGGTCGAGGTGGAACCTCAGTCGGAGCCGACCCTGGTCCCCGAAGAGGCCTGTCTGGAGCAACTGCCAGCTTTGCTGCCTGTGGCAGGTGAGCTGGGCTCTGGTCTCACTTTGCCCTGCCCCAATAAGCTCGTGTCTCCCACCCATGCTCTGGTTCCCCTTGGAGAGGAGGCTGGAGAAGAGCCTGGGGGTTTGCCCAGCTTGGGGGTCAGTGGCTTACTCAAGACTGAGATGGATAAGTCAACTCAAGTGGACATCAACAAGATGTTAAGTGTCTGTGCTGCCCCACTTGTACCCCCACTCTCTCCTCAGTACAAGTGACTGTCCCACCCCATGGGTGGCGCCTCTCCTCCCAAGCCTGAACCAGAGAAGCTTATGGGCTTCGGCCCTCAGGTGGAAGGGGGAATTTGGGCCCTGCCTCCACTTGGGACCTTGGACTTGCTGAAAATAAACGTTTTTCCTTTTCTCAGACTTTGACTCCCCAAATGAGATGCCTGAAGAGGGAGAGCCTGGGAAGAAGGGTGGAGGATTCCCAGTGCAGGGTTTGAAGCCTGGTCATCTGGATCACCCGAGTTCCTCTGTGACAAAAGTAGCGATTCTTGAGCACTACCTCAGATTTAACTGAATCAATCTGCAGGGGTGGGACCTACCTGCATTCAAACGCTCCTCAAATAAACCTGATCAGACAGGAGCGTGGTGAGGAGGGAAAGGAAGGTGACGAGGAACTCGGGAGCACAGAAAGGAAAGGGACTGTCAGGTCATGAAGCAGGTGTGTGTACCAGGGAAGGGGCTTGCATTCGGTCTGGACTTGAGGGGACCAACAACTGGGATACTATCCCGCTGAGGTGGCGAAGTTCATCTGCCTGCCCCAAGCCTGGCGACTTTGGAAGGCTTTGTTTTTAGGCCACGGCTGGATCGGACTTTGCCCCCAGAGTGGCCCCTGGTGACAGAGGATTGATGCCTTTTTCCTGGCAGGCAAGGGATGGTGGCTGAGGCAAAGGATGGTAGTTGAGGTGAA
>PVKM010036793.1:0-14677 GCA_004027735.1 Carollia perspicillata | reverse complement strand
TGTTTATCTTTGACCCACTCCTGAGAGCTATAGATAAGGCATGATGACTTCAGAAGCAGAAAATGTAGAGCCACCCATTCCCATGGTCATGATTTTGCATGATGTCTAATACCTGGTCCACACCATGCCCTGCCATGTGCCCTGCAGAGGAGATTTGTGAACATCCAGTCAAGGTGAATCTGCATGATTACTCAGATTCTGTTTATATCTTTTCTTGTGAGCTTCATGTAATAATGGTAATATTGCCCTTGTTCACACAGCTACCCAAATTTCAAAACTAACTTGCATATTGTTACAAATACTTACACTGTTGATAATACCATAAATAAAAGCAAGGAGATACTTACCTAACAGTCAGGGTAGTGACTACTTCTGGAGAGTAGGACAAGAAGATGTAATCAAGGAGAAGCACATGCAAGACTTCTAAACCACAGGCTATATTTTAATTCTTAAGCTGGGTGGTGAATGGATAAGTGATTATTTTATTATTTATAAGCTGTGTGTATGTTTTATATACTTTTTATCTATATAATGTACATCACGATCTGTAGAAGTAAAAGTAAACAGCATATACTTTTGCTTTTGGACCCAACCTATCCTCCATGAACCTCTGTTTGCTTCTATTTTACACATTATAATACAGCAAATACTTATTTGCTCACCATCATTAAAAAAGAGGTTATGTGTGCCATAAACAGCAACTTTCAGAAATCTTCAAAGAAATTCCCAAAGGCAGGAATATTTACAGATGCCTTCTAAAAGTGAGTTGAGTCCAATTTGAAGGAAATTAGAATGTGGTTATCTCCTCCATGTAAGTATCACATGCTATTTATTCCTCTGTTTGCTTCTCAGTGATAAATAGAGAGCTTAGAATATTCTATACTCAACAAATATGGATTAGCTGGAGGTATGTTTCAGGAAAAGGCATTCCGGTCTGTGACACAAATACAATCTTTTCCATTACTATATATAGCTGGTTTTCTTGCTTCCTCCTATGTATTATCTTTGTCCCCTGCTCCTCAGAATTATTGAATGAAGATAGTTCCTATAATAAGGGTTCAATTAAATCACATTTATTTTTAAGAAACTTACATAAGTAAATGAATCTGAAATATTCAAATAATGAAAAAAAGAATAATATAGATTTCTCAGTACCTCTCATTGGTCAGTGGTTTTCTCACTATATATCTAAACTCGATGATCCAAAAGAATATTTTTTTACTATATTAAGTCTACAAAACTTAAAAACTAATACTATAATTTACTATAATTATGTTTTTAATGTTTTTTTCACTATTTCTTAAGACAGAGAACTTTCACATATGCGTCTGCTGTGATCATTACATGAAAGTGATGTACTGAAGTTAGCAGAGTGATTTGGAAGAAACCCTGGAAGGGATTTGAGTAGTTGAGTAATTGGTTCGTGCTCTGAGGTTTCATTGTGGATGCTCATGAAAAATGGAATTCGGGACCAGCCATGGACCTAAGAGCAGCCCAATGTTTTTGAATGAGCCCCTTTTCTCTGACTGTGGACTACATTTATCCTCAACCTCCTCAACTTGGTTTATAGTTTAACTCACAACAGACTTTTTAGATAATAATCATAGAAGGCTACTTTCATTGTTGTTGCTGCCTCATTCAATGTTCTTTTACTTTTGTTTTTGTTATCCAGGTTGATTTTAGCTACACTTATTCATTCAATAAGTATTTATAAAATGGTAGTCATGACAAAGTGTTACAGATAAGATGATGGAAAACAAGCCATGAAACACTCCCCCCACACACACTTATTTCATATCAATAAGACAATTCATTAATATATCATTATACTCCATGTAAGTACTTGGAAGCAAACATACAAGCCTATGTCCTAACCAGGTCCTATAAGATATTAACTAAAAAATCACATTCCTGTGGCAATGGTGGAATAAAGCTTCAAGAATAGTTTTTCCAGAGAAGAAAACTTTTAACTTAAAATTTCAGGTTACGGGTGGGAGAGGGAGAGAAAAGAGGAAGAAGTTGTGAAGAAAGAAAAGAATTCGAGTAAACAAAGCAAGAGAGCAAGAGGCAATTCCAAGGAACTGAAAAGAAGTCACAAGTAAGCCCAGTGAAAGAGACGAAGGAACAATGGAGACACAGGCAGGGTTCACAGCACATAGCCTGTGGCCACTTAGAGTTATTTCCCTCTTTTCTTAAGAGAAACAAGAAGCCTTTGAACAGTTTTAATCAAGGAAGTAACTTAGTAAATTCGCACTTAAAAGATCACTTCGCATGTAATATAGAAAACTTCTGAAGTAAGCAATGCAAGTGTGAGGGGAATAGATCATTCAGCATTCTGCAAGAAAAAGTATAGCTTAGTCATAGTTTTGCCTGAAGAAAATGTAGAAAAAAGATCGTTTACACCAATAGGAGCAAGATTAAGAAGCAAAAAGGAATAGCAAACCATTGACACCTGAAAGGACTTGACCTGAAAGGACAAAGGGCCCAGAAGTTTGTCAGAGCCTGGTAAAAGTCAGAGCAGAAATGGGGCCAACTGACAGAGCAAGGGACAGAGATACATATTTTAATCTCTTTCCTTCCTAAAGCCACTCTCTTGCCAGTGTGTCCCCAGCCCTTCTCTCCTGGAAAGCATAGGTTGAGATGAAGGCATGGCAGATACGGGCCAAGAATGGATCCAGAGAGAGGGATACAAATTTAAAAAAAAAAAAAAAAGCAAGTCCAAATGGTTAGCAGTTTTCTACAATTGTGAACATTTAAAGATTACAAAATAAATGTTTTGGAGAGATGTTTAGGAAGAAAAAATCAACAAGTTTTGATGATGAATAGCTTGTGGGGGCAAGGAATAAGGAGGAGGGCAAAGTTTTTTCTTCAGATTTTGCCTGGTGTGATGGTGATGTAATCAGTCAGACACCGATACTTTTCACAAAGACAACAAATCCTAAAGGAGTAAAGGGAAGGTGTGATGGTGCCCTTGACTCTCAAAATGCTGAGTTTGAGAGTGTTGAGTGTGGATGTTGAATAACTCTTCAAGCTACAGTGAATTCCACAGGTGCAGCCCTTGATCATGGCCAATGACCTCACAAATCCAGAGCATCAGTTACAGAGGCGCTGAGAGAGAACATGAATGTACTAGAGCATTCCATCTGCTGACCCTCTTTGTAGAGATTAAATTGAGCATCCAGCTATGTATGGCTAGGTAGTTCATCCTTCACGAAAGGACAGAAAAAGGTAGCTAAACCTTATGCCAATAACACTCCCACAAAGTGATCAAAGTTGAATTGTGAAGGTGTTATGCCTGAGGATATAGTCCTAAGCACTTTTGACTCACAATGAAACCCTCTGACTTGTATTTTCACTAGATCACTGACCGATCTCTCAGCTGGTGTCTCCTCTACAGCCACCTCACTGTAGTGCCAATACTTGTGGCATGTTTGGGAGGTGGCCATCCCATTGCCTGTGCACTGGAGTGGATATGAGAATGGCGATGCGGTGTGTGTTCTTCCTTTCTTATGTTCTTCTTCAAACAAGTTCCTGATATAATCCTGCTTTGCATTCTATACTCCATTTTTAATCTGTAAGCTTTTACTTCTTTACCTTTTGAGATTATTTTCTGTGGTCCTCTAACTGGGACTCCTTTATGTATGTCCAGAATTTTGGCTACTATTTTTCTAACTCCTCTTCCCCAGAATCAAATGTCCTTATTTCTCTGTGTGGTATGATGTCAGTACTATATAGCCTGATACACTAACTTCTTACTCATAATTCAGATACTAACTAATAAAAAATTTCCATGACTGAGAAAACAAGAAAAATCACACCGGATTTTCTCACCTTCTTATTTTCCCATCGTACCAATGCAGGTCATTAGGGAATAATCCCATTCAGGTTCGTATTTTGATTAGACAGATTGGAGGAGCATGATGGTTTGCTCAATTGCTGTAAATCATAAGGATTCTGAGCTTTAGGAAGCTCAGACTTTTATTGAGGAGAAAAAGGTATCACTGAAAAATTACATGGTTAAAAAGAAATGCTCTCAAGATGTAGTGCTTCCCACATTTTACACAGAGCTGGTCATGGGGTAGATAATTAATAAACCTCTACCTAAAGATTGATCTCCCATCATAACTATATCTCATTTCATACAGTAAGATCTGTCATAAAGGTGATCTTGGAGTCCAAGGAAAGCCCTAAAAAAGGGGTCTCAAACTCAAACTAGGGAAAAAGGAGCATAAATCTTGGACCATTTTCCAGAGTAAACATTTTAAAAGGTGGGCAAATGACATGACATCAAAAAAGTAGTATTGTAGAAAAAGTGAACAGCCACCTACAGTTTGGGAAAAATAACTGTAACTGTAATGGTATAACTGAAAATAATACCCATCTATCTCTGAGACATAAAGGCACATAAAAGTGTTTTCAACAGGCTATCTTAGATTTTTATCACACTTATATGTCATTCATGGAAATAATACTATGGTAGCAGATTCCAAATTGTTTGATATTTTTGATCCTCTTCCCAACTTTAGGAATCCAGCAGAAACTGTGAAATGCAAACAAGATTATGTAAATTATCCAAAGAATCTACCCTCTTGACTATTACTATGTAACCTCTCCCACAATTGTCAATAAAAACAAGAAGTGAGACAAATGAGGGGCCCATATTTTCTGGTTGACCATTGTAAACGGCCTCTGCTTTGGTGATTTCATACAACAATATAACTGATGTTGAGGAATGCAACTTAAGGCATGTTAAGTCAGTAGTCCCCTTGTATGGCACACCAATCAGTGCCCCAGAAATGATGAGCAAGCATTTTTTTGCAATTAGATTTTAATCAGAGTTTGCCAAAGAGCATTTCTCTCAAGCAATAAAATATGACTTTATTTACAGTGTCAGGCATGATTTAGTTAAATGTGTGAAATCCCTAATCTTATCAATTTCCTTGTATTATGACCAAACTTCTCATGTTTTTCAGCACCTTATTCATTTTTAGAATAGAGGAAGACATTTGACAAAAACAACTACCGTTTAGAATCACAGAATATTATCAAGGAGATGTGCAGCAAGGTGCCAGATGCCAAAGAGTAGTGGCCAAATGAGTTTGCCTTTTTCTCATATTTAACTATTTACCAAATAAAGGCAGTTCCATGGAGAGGAACATAAAATCATACAGCCAAAACAGACCTAAGAAAAACTTTAGTTAATTTATATAATTTACAGATAATAAATGGAAGTTCAATGCAATGACATGCTTTGTCCAAATATCACAGTATGTGATAACATCAAAATTAGAATTTCAGCTCCTTCATTTTGAAACTAGGTCTCTTTCACTTGGTCTTGTACAATCTTTAACACCCCTAAGCCTCAGCTGTGTTATCTGTAAGATGTATCTTATAAGATTATTTTTGAAATAGAATGATCATAATACATTTAAAATTTCTTAGCATACTGTTTTTCATGTAGTATCCAATAAATATTAGTTATTTCTATTATATTATACTATTAGCACATGCTTTACTTCAAAATTTTTATGAGCTGACTTCATGTGAAGTTAGAAAAGAGATATATAGTATGAGTCCAATTTATTAAAATATGTATTTTACCAAATATGTACTTTATCAAGTATGTTTTTTTTTTACTGAGATGCCTAAAATCCCACCCTTAAAGGGATTTTTCTTTGCATTAGCATTAGTCTTTCCAAAAGGCATTTTTTTGCAATGGGAACATGCTTGAATTATTGTGCTAATATCTTTGTGTATGTAATTAATACTTTCTTTTATTTTTCTAGTAAAGTGTGGAGCAAGACAGCATAAAGTTTCTAGAGACCTAGTGAGTTAAGTATACAAGGAACAGTTCAAAAGGGGGGGGGGGGGGGGTGCGCTAATGCTAATATACCAGAAAACTTCCCACACATGCTATTGCTCATTCCCAGCGGAGAAGACTGTGCTGAATCACAAACTTTTCTCATGCTCAGCCTTCATAATATCACAAGTGAGGCAATGAATGGTCAATAATGGAAGACCACATTTGAGGGAAAGTGTTGCAAAGCAATGAAATCTCAAGAGAAGGAAAGGCTAGGTAGGATTGAAGGAATTTATATGTGATATAATAGAACAAGTTAAAGAACTGGGGTATATTTAGGAAAAAGAAGGTAGGGATGGGGGAGAAGGACAGGATGAGCTTGATTACATGGCTCAGATATAAAGTTATTGCATAAAGTCACCATGAATCCTTTCGCGACGCTAAGGCAGTGAGTCACCCCTTTCTCTAAATCTCCTATTGTCTTTCTTTACTGATATTTATTACCACAAAACCTATTTTTTCCTTCTTAGATTTTAAGCTCTTCAAGAGCTGGGACCATGTCTTCTTTATTTTCACTTGTAAAATAGCATTTGGCATAGAAATATGTTTGTTGAGTGAACAAATAATCTGTTCTGTGTAGCATTAAATAACACAACTAACATGGTGAATGTAGTTCAGAGAGAGAGAGAGAGAGAGAGGGAGAGAGATCTCAACTTTATGGCAGGAAAACATCCTTGATGTTTAGATTCATATATCAGTTTGTTTTAACAGTTCATGGAGAAAGAACCATCTGTGGCTCTTCCATACAAATGTGGGATCCTGTATTTGGCTGGAAGGTCACATTAATAATTGTTAAAATTACTTCAGACTTTTAACACTTTTACTTGGGATAAATATCCCCTAACTGGCCTCTCTGGCATCAACTGTACCTATTGAAAAACCACTAGTCTCATTGCAGACCCCAGCATTTGATAAAGAATGTCATTGTTGTTCTTGTTGTTCTTGTTGCTATATTATTATTTTGTAGAATACTAACCCTATTGGACAGTAAGGGAATAATGTTTCATTGAAAATAAATTTGCAAAATGCCACATTCTATTATGGAGACATTGGTATGTCCCAGATAAGGGGCAATTACAAATTAGTTCTTTCTAATATCTTCTAAATCTAAGACAATGCTTTCTTCTATTTCAAAATCACCCATAAAGTGCTCACGTTTCTCACCTATTATTCTTGGGTCTTAAAAGTTTCCAGACTGTGATTTGAGACATGGCATCTCAGGTGAGTTGGATCATTGGGCTGAGTAGGAAGAAGAGGGATGGGATGAATTGGATAGAATCTCTGTAGGTCATCAAGCTATACTTAATAGGCTGATTATCTGGATTATCTGCAGTGGTTGTGACTGACAACATGGATAATAGCTTGATGCTAAGACAACTTATACAAAGTTCACTGGTATGCTGTCTCTCCCTACCTCCCTAAAAAATCTAGCCTTTTTCATCCCTCCTGTTCACTCCACAGAGGTCCTTTATTCTCTCCTCTCTTTGTGAAATTCATTTCTTAGACACCAAAAGCTGGCATCTATAAACCCTAATAAAGGATAGTAAGGGGCTGTCAGAGGCTGGAAAAGCTGTCATCAAACAGAGCTGTCAACATCCTACAAGTGACACTGTTGGGACCCTGCTCAGATGCCCTTTATTAGGGAGATGCACCCAGTCCACCAGTTTCTGTGAGTGCTGACTGCTGATGACTCACAACTATTCTCTTTCCCAGAGAATTACCCTCTGTGGAACTAGAACAATCTAGCTCTGGAATTAAGAGCACTAACTCAATCTAACTCAATAAATAAGCCCAAATTCCTATTTTAGTCTCCACTTCTAAAAAATCCAACCTAACACAGCCCAAAAGACCAATAAGAGGGTTCAATTCTCCCCAAACTCTAAAGCCTTAAAAGTAGTTTCTCATGGTTCTCCCTGTCTTCTTTATTCTGTCATATGTCTTCCTTTATAGCCATCATATTTTATAGAAAAATATTTACTTCCATAAAGAAGAGCTATGCCTACCTGGCTCCTTAAAGTAGAATCATCTTGTTAGAGTATCTTCCCAGTAACTGCTTCTCTCAACTGCTGGTAAATATATAAATATTTGAAATTATAACATAATATCAAATGTAGCAATACATATATAATATATTTGTTCCTATAATTATAATTCTCAGAGGGCTTTTTAGCCCCATGAACAATAAGCTTATTCATTTTAAGCCACTATGTATAAGTAGATTCAATACGATACAATGTGCTCTCTAACCCAGAGTTCTTTATTTATCTTGTATGGTTCAGTTATTTAATCAGGTTAAGTTTTTTTTGAAGAAGAGTCATGGATATTACAATATTTGAGTGTTCACAAGGTATATAACTTTTGTATTTGACAACAGCTTAGCTGGGTATAAAAACACTGGATAATAATTTCTGTTATTACACTATATAATTCCTTGTGTTCTGGTATTGAACTCTATCATAAAGAATTTTAGACCTGCTTACTCTTTTTGCCTGGACACCCATAAGCACTTTGTTTGTATTCACCAGGATGTTTCACATCAATGTTTCATGAAACACAATAGGTTTCTTTCTTCTGAGTACTAAGATTTAGCTTTCAATTGATTTCAGGATATCTCCTTTTATTGAATATTTATATTACATATTTATTATTTATATTCATTCATTATAGTATTCTTTTTAGGGATATTGTTTATCATTTACCATATATATAAAAATCATTTTTCTTTAATTATTTTTTATTTTCATTTCTTTTTCTGTGATTATTTAAAGCCTTTCTTCTATGCCATGGATGCTGTTTTCATCATTATGTTTTGAAATTCTTTATATATTTAATATGGTCACATTTCTTGATAGATTTATTCTTTCATTCCATCTTAAGACTTGATTTTTCTCTCAATGTGATAATATCTCCATTTATTCATTTGATAACTTCTTTCAAATAGTTCACATTCACTTTAATTTTAAAATATGAAGAATGTTTTTATTTCATTTGTTTCTGTTGGTTCTTTTTCTGAAATGATATCAGATTTGCTTTTTGTTTTCAGTATATCTCCCTTCTAAAGCTCTTGTGTTAATGCCTTTCTTCTCATTGTCCTTGGATTGAGGAAAGTTCTATTCAAATTAGTGATTTACCCACAAATGGGAGGGCAAAAGGAAAGCCAGCAGTTTCCACTGGAGTATGCTGTCTCAGAACACTTTTATACCAAATCAGCCACTTCTCCTATTTGGATGCTTTATTCTCCAAAGGTTTTAGCACTCTGCTTTGGTTCAGCTTGGTTAGTGGTCCATATCACACACAGCCTCTCTTTCATGATTTGTAGTTAGTTTTTTATCTCAAGGGACTCTGATAATAAACAGGTTCAGAGAATCCGTAATACCTTTGAAGGCTGAGAAAAGAATGGACTGACATTTGGCTTATTTCTGTGGAGAAGATGAACTTTCTTCTCTTTTTCTCTTCAACAGTGGATAATTCTACAAAGGAAGCAAGTATTGCATTTATCCAATCATCTTTTACTAGAATTCCATTTTCTGTTCAGTGCCCATGCTTTATCCTGCTGCTTTTCTACTATTTCTTTAATTTTTTTAAAACCTAATGAAGGTCTATAGTTACTTTTGGTTTTTCTTACTTTATCTGCTGTTAATTTAGAAAAGAAGCAGCATCCTTGCAGTGAGTGTTTTGCCTTTAAGCAATCTCTCTTATGAAGCAGTCTTTAGGAATGCATCATGTGAAAATTAAGGGTCATCTATATTTTACTTTATTCATTTACTTACTCATTCATTCATCAAATATCTATTGAGTGCCTTTGATGTGTGTTGGCCCAAATAGGTATTGAGAAACAAAAACCAAAAATGACAAAAAATCACTTACCAGCACTTCATAAATTCCCTGGAGATCAGCAAAAAAATAAAATAAAATAAATAATTTGATATTTTAGAGGAAAATTTTATTTACTCTGCATTTCTATCAACTATAAATATTATTATGTAATGATTATCTGCTTTGTTCCAGACCGGGAAATGGAATTTCATGGGCTACTGATGAAATTGATTTTTCTAAGAAAAGAACATTGGTCACTTGTTTCAGTAGATTTTTATTTTTTCTTCATGGTTGCATTTTGAAAGGAGAATATGTGTAGTTTTGAGAAGATTTTAAAATATATTTTTATAATAATCCCATCACAATAGATGAAAGAGAATGTAGAATAACTTCATGTAAATCCCACAGGTAAATGTGTAAGAGTATATTTTGCAGTCTTCTAAAACAAACCCTTCAATTGCCTGATTTCTTTGGGGAAAATGTGCCATGAAAAGCCAATAAGCATATAAATAAGTAATAGACTGCTGCAGCTATCAGATAAAAAAATATAAAGGTGGATGATGGCTTCTCACTATGGGATTAGGAAGAACATTTTCTGCTGTTTTGAGGAAAGAAGGAACCACATTTAGAAATGGGCTATTAATGTGCCTGCCTTCTTTCCTTGCAGAATGCAGACGAATCTGACTATAACTATGATGCTGATTCTGACTCAGAAACTCAATTGCAGAAAGTATCAGCTAAGAAATGAACTGAGAAGAGTATGATCCTCTTTCGCTCACCAGGTAGTACATACAGGACTGGATATTGCTTTGCCCAATCCAGAATATCACTGGGTATCTTGGCACTTTCAACTCTTTTTATTTTATTTATCTCTTTTGTAATCTTCACTCAAGGACATTTTATTTTCATTGCTTTTAGAGAGATAAGGGAAGGGAGAAAGAGAAACAATGAGCAAGGGAAACATCAATGGGTTGCCTTCCATATGTGCCTGAATAGGGGATCAAAACCTCAACCTACATATATGCCCTGATCAGGAATTGAACATGCAGCTTTTTGTTACAGGAGGATGCTCAAACCAATTAAGCCACATTGGCCAGGCCACAACCCTTTTTAGATCAATGTATGCTGTGAATGGCACTGGACAATGGACAATTAAGAGCCAGAGTGCACCCAAATAACTAATACTGAGAAAATGATAAAAAAAGATAGTATCATGAGATATCATAAAAGGATCATATGTGGTGTCAAAAGGAGTAAAGAGAGGACAGTATATGGCTAAAACTGAGAAAGACAGTGGGAAATTCAGTGATAGGCAGCCTGAGTTACTCATCTTATTCATAAAACCTCCTAGAGGTTACTAAACTGTTAGTCTTAGTCTCTTAAATGTGTATGTAAATGAAAAGATATATCCTTTTTTAAAAAAAGTTATTCATATCAATGAGTGGTTCTATATTTACACAAAATTTAGATCTGGAAGTGCCTTTAGAACACTTCCCTCATGGACAGTAAGTCTCAAATATTTTTCACAGGCAAACCTTTCCTTCAGCTATGTCTTATGTTCAAGGCTAGTAGATAAAAGCTAACAGAACTGGAGTTGCTCAGGGGTCAGGTGAGAGTCTTTATAGGGAACTTATCTGAGTGGCATGGTGAATGTAGCCCAGCCTCAGATTTGGAAAACTGGTGGGGCGTGAGTTAGCAGAGAGGACCCGAGCCCACGGATGCATTTTCCCATGGGGAATCAGACCTGCCTTGTACCTAGGCTGCTATGAGGCTTCCTCTTTGCTAAAACTCCCTCATCCTGAATTGAGGCAGCAAACGTTCACTGCATGTCTTTAAAGTAACTTCCTAAAATCTACGCTAAATCTCCCAAGTATGGAGTATAACCAGTTCAACCACTTTTCCCCTTGATTTGCAAACATCCTTTCGTTTGAAGTAATTAGCAACATTCTTTCCTTTGTTATCTGTAAAAGGTAAATGCCTGAAGCAAACCTGTGCATAGAAATGAGGACCATTCTTGATGTAATGTACTAGAAAAACAATAAATGCCTGTCCAGTCAGGGGTTGGGGCCCTCTCTCTCACTTAGAGAGTGGCCATGCCATCCCCTTTTCTCCACAGGACTTCTGCAGTGCACGTGAATTTGTTTATCACAGCCACAGTGCACGGACTGCACTGACGGGAGTCCGCAATAAGTCTCTGCCCTCACCACTCAGCCTCTGAATAATTCTAACTGAGTGGATAGAGCTCCAAAGAACACAGTGTGAAAAACCTCACTGATGGATGTAGGGTCACATAGCTAGACAGTGGCAGAGCTAAAACAAGAAGTTAAGTAACCTGCTTTGATGCCAATACCCTATGCCAATAATTTTCAAACATCAATGAGCACACTAATCAGCTGGAAATCTTATTAAAATGCAAATGTGATTCCAGGGGCTTGAGGCTGGTCCTGACATTCTGCATCTCTAACAAGTTCCCAGGTGATGTCAATGCTGCTGGTCCAGGCAGCACACTTGGAGGAGCAAGGCTTTAAACTATACCATGTTGCCAGGAGCTGAGCAAGTACCCTAGAAAAAAAATAGTCTAAATTATAAACCATCTTCCTAAAGAAATCATTCACTCAGAACTACCATCTTTGCAATCTTGACTAATTCTCTACTTTAAAGTAGGGAAAACAAGCTGAAAGAATGTGATGGTCTAAAGGGGCTCTCCAACTAGTCCTTAGAGAATTAATATGAAAACAGAGAGTGGCTCACATTGGGTCTGATTATTTTTGAAATTGCAAAACCAAGTTTTAAAATCCTGAATTACTAAGAAATATTTTGAGTCAGAATCTGCAAATGGAATGAGTGAAGAAATTGAAAGGCTGACAACTGCCCCTAGAAACGTTGCCCAGTCAGTGAAGCTAAACCTCAAAGGTCCTCCACATTCCCTCTGAGGCTTCACCCGGCTGTGCACTTACCAGCCCTGAGCCTCTGCTTTGAGGCCTAGCACTCATCTCACCACATTAGATGGTACCAAGCTTTCCTATCCAGCACCAGCTGTTCTTCATCCCTAAGTCAGACTCTTCATACATCTGTAGTAGCTGATCAAATAATTTACAGGTTAAAAATAGCTTAATGTGTTTTCATTTCAAGAGATGTTTGGATTCACATAATGACCTTAGAACTTTAATGCAAATGAGTAATAAAAATATGAGTTAAGTGTTTCACAGGCTTTCTTAAGGTCTATATTATCATACCATGAAGAGAGATGCTGCTTTCTCAGTGAAAGTAGACAACTATTCATGAAATGGAAAAAATCCTTTAGAGATGGATCAACTATATTTCTCAAAGCCCATGAATTTGGTTATTATGGTGGTATCAGATTAACAATGAAAGCTAAAGTGAATTACTATGTAATGAAGATCTCACTAAATCAATAACAATGATACAAAATGCCTTACAGTTTATTGGGAAAAGAGCCACATCCTGAGACTCAAATGGTGAACTGATTATATTGACTTTATCCACCAAAGTTGCTGTTAATACAATATAAAAAAAAGTCTGCCCTGGCCAGGTGTCACAGTTGGTTAGAGCATCATCTTACACACCAAAAGGGTACAGGTTCATTTCTTAATTGGGGCACATACCTAGGTTGTTGGTTTGATCCCCAGCCAGGATGTATCAGGAGGCAACAGACTGATGTTTCCCTCTCACATTGATGTCTCTCCCTTTATCTCTCTCATCAGTAAAAATACACCCTCAGGTGAGGATTTAAATAAAAAAGAAAAAGTCTTTTTGTATCCATTGATAATATCTCTATGTGTATGTACATTTGTTAGATCTCAAATCCACTTGTTTGTTACTGAAGCTGAGTTGTTTCAACCCACTTGTTTATGACAAAAACAAAAAAAAAGGTTGTTTTTATTTTCTTTTACTAATGGTATTTATTTATTTATTTATACTATTTTTTATTTCTTATTGTTGTTCAAGTACAGTTGTCTCCATTTTCCCCCACCACTCATCCCCACTTCCAACCCTCAATCCCACCCTCCTTTGGCTTTGTCCATGGGTTCCTCATACATGTTCCTTAACAACCCTTCCCCTTCTATACCCTGTTACCCCCCTCACCCCTCCCCTTTGGTTACTGTCAGCTTGTTCTTTATTTCAATGTCTCTGGTTATATTTGCTTGCTTGTTTTGTTGATTAGATTCTGCTTATAGGTGAGATAATATGACATTTGTCTTTCACCACCTGGCTTATTTCACTTAGCATAGTGCTCTTCAGTTCCATTCATGCTGTCAGGAAGTTTTTAGAAGTAAAGTTGTTTTGGTATAACAATAAAGTCAGTTGTGTCAGGATGTCATCATCTCATCTGTTGTCATGGATAAGTTCCTGAAGAACTTATCCCAGCTGCTGGGAGGCATGCTGGGTCTTACCAATAAGAACATGTGAAAGAGCAATTAGGGCAAAGAGACATTTAAACTGTAAGTACTGAAAGGGAAGATGGTGGCGTGGTAGGAGGGAGCAGATTCTACTTCCCCTTACACATGGGAGAAAAACCTAGCTGATCTATGGAGAGAAAGAGCAAACAGCCAACAGCACCACAGCATATATGAAAATAGGAGATAAAAAATTGTAGTGGACATTGAAAAACCAGATGGTAAGGAGAGTGCTTCAGGACACTAAGGGCCCAGGAAGAGCACAGGGACCAGGGAGGCTGCAGCCCCAGGTCTGTCACAGGGCTCTTGGAAGAGAGCTGAATCAACTGCTCCCTCCCTGGACAAACAAGGTTTAAGCAGCACCAGGAGACACCTGGTTGCTTGAAGTTGCAGAGAGGGGAGTAAGGACCAAGTGGCAAACACACAGGGGCTGTGAGCACCCACGCATAGCCCTGGATAGAGTGAGAACCCGGACCCCTATGGCCAGAGGTGACCTGGTAGGTGTGCCCCAGCTCCACAACCCGGGGATAGTGTGTTTTGTGGAAGACTCGGAGCCCACACCTGTAAACCTGGGTCGAGTGCT
>PVKM010036792.1:0-14654 GCA_004027735.1 Carollia perspicillata | reverse complement strand
ACATAGAACAAACACTTCAAAAATTTATATGTAACCATAAATGACCCCGAATAGCTGCTTCAAATTTGAGAAAGAAGAGCAAAGTAGGAAGAATCACAATACCTGATACCAAACTGTATTACAAGGCCACTGTAATCAAAACAGTCTGGTACTGGCATAAAAACAGACACATGGACCTGTGGAACAGAATAGAGAACCCAGAAATAAACCCAAGTCTCTACAGTCAGTTAATATTTGACAAAGGGGGCAGCAGCATAAAATGGAGTAAAAATAGCATTTTTAACAAATGGTGTTGGGAGAACTGAACAGCTACATGCAAAGAAATGAAACTCGAGCACCAACTTACACCATACACAAAAATAAATTCAAGATGCATAAAAGACTTAAATATAAGCCATGACACCATTAAAGTCCTAGAGGAGAACATAGGCAGAAAAATGTCAGAAATTTCATGCAGCAACATTTTAACTGATATGCCCCCTACAGTAAGGGACATAAAAGAAAGAATAAACAAATGGGATCTCATCAAAATAAAAAGCTTCTGCACAGCTAAAGAAAACAGTATTAAAATAAAAAGAGAACCAACCATATGGGAAAACATATTTGCCAATGATACCTCAGACAAGGGTTTAATCTCCAAACTATATAAAGAACTCACATGACTCCACTCTAAGAAGATAAGCAACCCAATTAAAAAATGGGCAAAGGACTTGGACAGACACTTCTCCAAGGAGAACATACAGAGCATTCAGAGACACATGAAAAGATGCTCAATATCGCTAGCTATCAGAGAAATGCAAATTAAAACCACAATGAGATACCACTTTACACTGGTAAGAATGGCCATCATAAACAAAGCAACAAACATCAAGTGTTGGGGAGGTTGTGGAGAAAATGGAACCCTAGTGCACTGTTGGTGGGATTGCAGACTGGTACAACCACTATGGAAAACAGTATGGAATTTCCTCAGAAAACTAAAAATGGATCTGCCTTTTGAACTAGCAATTCCACTGCTAGGATTATATCCTAAGGACCCTGAAACACCAATCCAAAAGAACCTATGCACCCCAATGTTCATAGCAGCACAATTTACAATAGCCAAGTGCTGGAAGCAACCCAGGTGCCTGTAAATGAATGGATCAAAAAACTGTGGTACATATACACAATGGAATTCTATACAGCAGAAAGAAAGAAAGAGCTCCTACCCTATGCAACAGCATGGATGGAACTGGAAAGCATTATGCTAAGCAAAATAAGCTAGGCGGTGAAAGACAAATACTATATCATCTCACCTTTAACAGGAACCTAAACAACAAAACAAGCAATTGAGCAAAATATAACCAGAAACATGGAAATAAAGAACAAACTGACAGTAATCAGAGGGGAAGGAGGAGGGGGATAATGGGGGGAAGAAGGAGAAGGGTCATTAAGGAACATTTATAAAGGATCCATAGACAAAGACAACAAGGGGGAGGATTTAATGTGGGTGTTGGGGGTGGGTAGGGCAGGATAGAGGAATGGGGGAATGGGGACAACTGTAATTGAACAACAATAAAAAATTAGAATAATTTGCATAAGAACATATGTTACCTACTAAGAAAACAGAGTTAGGGTGAATGTATATGTTTTTCCCTTTTCCTTTTGAGAAGCATCAGTAGCTCTGAAAATAAATTAAAGATTATCACAATCTAATTTTTCTTAACACATTTCAGTAGAACAATTATAGTCAAGTGTTTTGAATTTGTTTAAATATTGGATTACTATTACTTTTATTCACTCAACAAGTAATTTCTGACCATTTACAAGATTCCAGGCAAGGTGATAGGTTTAGGGATTATGATGAACCACACTCAACTCTTAATTTTGTAGATCTTATAATAACATGTAGAAAATAGTTAAGCATATAATAAATATGTATAAAACCATAATTGCAGTCAGAGCTCTTAATATTTCTGCCAAATTAAATGAGCAAGACCTGTCCTTTTCCCTTATCATTTTTCATGAGAAAGATATACACTGACAATTAACCTAGTATTAAAGATTCGTAATTTTGTTGTATGATGGTGGGATAGTCTTCCCTCATGCTCTGCCTAAATCATCAAACAAATAATAAAGTGGTCTTTTCAGACTCCACTGAATTCAAGAAAGAGTAATAACAATCCCACTTTAGAGACACATACATAAAATCTTTGTGCTGAAACACTGAACTTGTCTCAAATATAAATACCAATTATTTACTTCTCAGAACTATCATGCATGAATTAACCAGAGATTAGATTTTATGGTCTTAATTCCTAAATTTACATCTTCTAGGCTAAAATTAGAATTATTTAATGAGCAATTTTCAGTCTTAATGCTAAGAAGCATCTTTCCCCAAAAAGTTTATTGTGCATGTGCAACTCCTGCAATAAGAACATCAATAAAACTGACTCACTGATACAAACAAAACACATCGAATTTGCCTGAGCCAGTGACAAAGTAGACAGGTATGTAGAAACTAGTGAGTTACAAATGCTATAGTTCAGTTTTTCAGCTATTGACCAAAACAAGAAGGCAAGTGATGGGTAGACAGTATTACCTACTGATGACAGAAAGAACATTTCCTTACAGGGAAAATGACTTTGATCACTCTCTGCATTATGTCAGGACTTGAGGATAACCTCATAGGTATAGTTACAGAATAAAGGAACACCTCTATGATTCTATGTGGTGGTAATAGGAAGATTCTATAACCCTGAATATATTTGATAAATCATTAATACCGGAAACATCAAGTTTTCCTTGTCCTAGTGAATGCTTTCTTGAACAATCCATTAAAGGTCAGCATGCCAGTCGTTAATTCTCCCTTTCTCCTTTATCAAGTACCACAAAACATAGTGTCTATGTTTGCCCATGCATACACATTCAATAATTCTCTTTAATGATAATTAAAGTCCAACACATGAATCATAAAGATAATTCAAGAGAAATGAACTGAAGGACTTTTCAAATACAACCTGGGACTATTTTTGGACCAAAGTCTAGATTTATATTCAGATACTTGTTCAACCAGAACATATGTCTGATTTTTAAAGATTTACCTTTCTTGCCAACTATCTCTTTGTCTTGGAGATGATCTAGCAGGTTGCCTTTAAAATCTCAAAGGGTCAGTGGCTATTTGTGATGAAATCTGGCACAGAAACACTTTCCATTTCTCCTCCACAATATTGCAGATCACTTACCCAATGTCAGTAGTGCTGAAATTCTTAATTACTGCAATTGCATTCCAGCATAAAATGAAGTAAATTTCTCTTCTGGATGCATATTTGTATATCACTAATAATTTAAGACATTTGTGACAAAATATCAAAATTTAAGAAAATATGAAATCATAAGGTATCTTTCTTTGTCTGACTTATTTCACTTAGCATATCTTCTACATCCATCCCTGTTGTCACACATAGGAAGATTTCATTCTTTTGATGCCCAAGTAATATCCCATTGTGTATGTGTGTATATATGCACATATATATGTATATGTGTACATATGTGCATATATATACATATTTGTGTATAGATGGATATAGATAGATATCACATCTTACTTATCCACTGGTTTATCCATGGACACTTCAGTTGTTTCCATATTTTGACCACTGTAAATAATGCTGCAATGAACATAATGGTCATATATCTTTTTGATGCAGTTTTGGATTTGTCCTAATGAGCACCAAGAAGTGAAATACAATATGATTTCACTTATGTGTAGAATGATAAAAAAAAATAAGAAAAAGAAACCCAGAAACAAACTCATAGATACTAAGAACGAATTAATGGTCTCTAGCTTGGAATGAGCTTAGGGAGATGGGTAAAAAAGGTAAAAAGATTAAGAAGTTCAAGCTGTCAGTTATAACACTAGTGATGGGATGTCAAGTATAGCCTGGAGAATAGAGTCAAAGAGATCATAGTAACAATGTACAGTGTCTAATGGGCATCAGACTTATTAGGGTGATCATTTCATAAAGTATGTAAATGTCCAATCACTATGTTGTACATCTAAAACAAATATAATATTGTAAACTGTAATTAAAAACAAGTTAAAAGCAAAACTAAGAAAAATATGTACATATTATAACATGTTGTTACAATTGCAGTTTATCTAGAGAACTCTGAAACATAACTCTGGCTTTATGAACCTTTTGATAAGTTCTGTAAAGGTTAATAACTATGAAAATGTAACATGCTATAATTATTTTACATGGATAGTCCACAATTATACTAAATATAACCAAAACATTTATTTTCCTGAACTATCTTTCTTTAAAGGGAATCAAAATTAAATGCATTTATTAAAAATTGGAGAAAAAATATTTGGATTATTAAAAGCTTAAAATAATTTTGGAGTCATAAATATATTAAAGATAGATTTGTATTTCTGAATAAATTGAGATTTTTGTAAACTTAAATCACTATGAAAAGAAAAATCAAAATCTATTATATTTTGAAAATATTTCAAAATCACCATTATAGTTATGATAAAAATGCAGCAGAATCCCTTAAATAGATTATTTACACAACAGATAACTTTTGTCAAATAATATAGCCTCTTGTCAGGTGAAATCAGGAAATATTTACAGCACTCAGTGCTATCACAAGAAGACAATTATGATAATTTCGTATTCATGAAGGAATCAAGCATCTTTATATGAGCACGGGCTACAAAAGATTTAACATGAATCTGAAAAGAAAGCCGTGGTGGAATAATGTTCAAGTCTATTAGAAGTCAGAGGTGATACCTGTATAAAGGTCTGCTGACGATCCCTGCTTGTCCTTTGGCTAAAAATACGTTTATTAAAAGGTGTTTATAGTAAGTAAGTTTGAGACAGCTGATCTTTTTTTTTGCCCAGGACCTTAAAGATGCAGTATGAAGTAGGATTCCCAAAGATGCCTTGACTGGTCACCCCACCTCTCTACAGAAGCACAGTCATACTCACCCCAAGTCCCTCTCCCATTTTCCACCTTTTGGGGGTGAGAGGGGGAGCATTAAATTTCTACTGATGGCCACAGAAAATTTTTAGCCTAAGTTTTGCATATGATCAAGGGACATTGTCTAGGAGCTCAATATGTATTCAAGTTTATCACAGAAGTCAGGAAATATTCTGAGAATTGGAAATATTAAAATTAGAACTGAAAGATAAACATATAAGAAGATGTTTTCTTTTCTTGGATTTTATTCTCTATTCAATAAACTACTTATAACAAGAATTCAGTTGAATATACTCAACAAAATGATATGTGCCAAATGTGAGCCAACCAAGAAGAATTAGCCAGAAGATTCATGATGATCAGCCAATACAAATAACTAGAAAAACAATAATGGCAGTAATAACATTCAGTTGTAACCAAAAAACGAAAAAATGCTTTCATGTTACAAAATGGGTTTTATCATTGTAACTGCATATTATGTATCATTTTCTTTCCAAAGGTTTCTGATTGTCTATGATTCAAGACTAAAGTCAAGCATCATGACAATTTTGAAGGACATGACAAAAAGTCAGTGATTTTAGGACAGACAATTGAGGGGAGGGAGAGGGAAAAATTCAGCGAATACCTTGTTCAGTAAAGGCATTTCTGTCATTGTTGCTTCTTTTTTAGGGAAACACCCCTGGAGCTCTTCAGAAATCAAAATACATACCAAAAATAGGACATCCTAAAAACGTGTGCCAGATGTATCATATCTAGGGCTTTTCTCACCCCAGGGTATTTGCTAACTCCCACTTGACACATCCCAAATATTTTTAGCACTTCAAAGTCTCTTACTTATTGCTTGCACAGCTGGTAGCTAAAAATACTTAACACTGTATAATGTTACTTTTTAAGTCAAAGATTATTTTCCCCGCGTATCCTTTATTCAGAATATGCTTTCATAGTTAGAGCTCGGGTAGAAACAAGGTGGCTCAGAATGGAGGTCAGAGCAAGAAGCACAAGAAATGCTCTCTGAACACAGGAAAAAAGTCAGTGATTTTAGGACAGACAATTGTCTATGTAAATCTAAAGGTAGTTATGAAAAGTTAAGCTCATTATACAAGAATGAAGAGGTGGATGGGACTCACAGCTAAATTTCCAAAAGAATCCTAGTGACCAGGCTCTCTGTCACAGCCAGAGTGGACCCACTAGCTTAGAGAGGTTCGGACAGGTTATAACCACACAGAGGAGTTTGGGAAGGAGATGTTGGGAAATGGTCATGGATTAACTGGGGTTTGGGGAGAGAAAATACAGGCTTGTGGAAGGCTGTTCCACAAAACAATTCAGTTATGAGAAGTCTTAAACATGTATGAAAAAATTTAAATGCACGATAATTGAAGGACAAAGTTCAGATGAGGTAGTTTCTATTGCTGTAAATGAGGAGGTATTGAGGATATGATTGCAAAAATACTAGTAAATATGTGTGCTGGGAAGAGAAGCCGTGATCACTTAGGAAGAAACTAGAAACCAGTTACTGGGAGCTGGGATATCTAGATCCTAGGGAGAACAAGCGAGGAGAAGAGGGGAGAGGGAACGGTGGAGGAGAAAAGTTGTGCAGACTCCATGAACTTTTATCCTACGACAGGGCTTGCTTCAGGGATGGGGTAAGATAAAGTCAATTTTTCAAGCTACCTATAAAAGGAGAAATACGAGGGATCAAGCTGTTCTCCTTGAATGCTTAAATTAAGATTCTGAGTGAGCATGGAGTCTTAGTTCTTCAACAAAGTGATGCTCCTCTTCAGGTGTTGGAAACATTGAATAAAAATCCCTCAATTTAAACCACAATATCATTTTTTAGTACAAGCGCTAGCCATTTGTTATGTTACTGAGGCTGCTTTTCTCAGAAATGCATCTGATTTCTTGAAATTACTTTGAAAAGATACTTTTATTTGTATATTTAATTAAATTAAAGTAGTGAGCAGCCTTTAATTCTACAGAATGAGTATTCGCTCGTTGCTCTTCCAATGATTGTTTTTAATAGGGCAATTTGGAAAGTTGGCTCTGACTTACCATATTCCAATTATAAATTCTAAAAATTCTAAAAACAAACAAAAATCTGTCAGTTTGGGCATGACTTTTATGATTAGGGCTCACCTGGGAATATAGGCACATTTCCATCAAGATCTTCAAGAACCCATTCCTCTTCACTAAATTCCCAGAATGCTTGAGCCACTACTTGCTTTTTCATTCTCTTGAGGATCTCTGTACTTGTGTAACCAACTGCGGAACAGCTGTTTCTTTGGTTTTTTCCCCTAGCAGACATCTAGCTCTGAACTGTAATTTTGTAAAGCTAAAACATAAGAATAAAGCCGCATACTTTCTTTAAGTGAAATCAGAAATGCAAAAAAAAATCAGCAAAAATGCATGTTCTATAAAATGGAAGTTGATGTTATCTTATATCGGTGTTACAGGTAATTCTGGAGAGGGAATTAAGAAAATCACCCAGCAGCTGATATGAAGGGCGTTTTGGTGTTGACTAGGGAGAAAGATGGATTAGGACATGCGAGCTAATGATAGTGGGTAGATAATACTTCCCTCTCACCTCCATGTGGGGCTTTGTAAAGAAGTCATATGAGGTGAAAAATTCCTTTGATTTTAGATAAAAGAACAGAGCAGAGTTAAATACTGTATGCCTGCCCGAGGTTAGCAGAGCTTCATGATTGAAATCGTAGGTGATCTCCATCTTTGCCCTACAAGCATGTCTGCAGTGGTTGGGATGCAGCAATGAATTCTAAGTCGTCACACATTTCCACAGTCCCACTATTTCCTACCTGCTGCCTACCACAATGACCTGGTCTGCAGAGCAGAGTTTCTGTGTTAAGTGTTTGGCCTAGATAACCTATATCTTTCCAGGACCCCACTCCAGTCTATAAAAAAGGTCCCTTAGTATCCTGTCTCGATTTTCTGTCTCCTGCCTCCTATTTTACTGTGCCTCAGAGGGATCAGGCCACAGGTGTGAAGGTCAGTTGGCATCACAACCTTGCCACGTACTCTGACTTTAGTCTTTCTAGTTTTTAGGGTTTTCACTTCCTCCGTGCTTTGTCTTGTCTGGCCAATCAGAATCCTGCCATTGACAACTGACTGCTCTTAGCCAGCTTCTCCCATCCTCTCTGTTCTGGGCATGCAGTGGCACGGCGGCTCCCACGGGGCCAGCAGCTGCCATCAGATTGGCTTCTTTGAGATGGGCAGCCAGCAATGACTTTTTCTTCTTTTTTCTTACCCCTGTTTTTTTAAAGTTTCTAACATCTTTTATATGTCATCTCCAATTATAATAAAATAGAAGTAAATAAGCAATCCTAAACTCAAATATTTTTTTTTTCAGAATGGCCATTTGAGAATGTACTTTTTCCTCAGAAATAACACTTTTTCATTAGGAATTATACTTTATCTATCTTCAGTTTATTATGCACTAACCAGGACACTTACACCCTCATGAAATTAAACTGTAAGTAGAAAGGGTTACTGCAAAAGATTCCTAGTGGCATCGCTAGTGTATAAATTAACGAATCACTTTTCCTTTCATTCATGTCCCCTGGAAGACTCTTATCCTGAGGTGCTACAGCTGCCCCCATAAACATGGCAGACGTGGAAACTGCTAAGCCTCCTTTAGACATAGATACCATAGACACATCCCAGTCACTGACAGGGGGGCTTGTGTATAACCCCAGGTACGTGGTTTATGTCCAGTGAAAGAGCAGGGATGTGGTAGTGTGCTTGTCTGTTCAGGCTGACATTACAAAACTGCACAGACTGGGAAGCTCACATAAAACAGAACTTTAGTTGTCATAGTTGTGGAGGCTAGAAGTCCAAGATTAAGGTTTTGGCAGTTTTTTTTTTTTCCTGAGGCCTCACTGCTTAGCTTCCAGATGGTCATCTCATTGTGTCCTCACATGGTCTTTCCCCTGTGAGCACACATCCCTGGTGTACCTTTGTTCACGCAAATCTCCTCTATGTATAAGGCCACCAGTAAGGTTGCATTTGGGTGCAACCTAACGATTTCACTATGACTCGGTCATCTCTCTGAAGACTATCTTCATACAGATGCTCGTGGTTAGAACTTCAGCATGCGAATTTAGGAGGGACATCATTCATCCCACAACAGGTAGGAAGCACCAGTCTCCTCACCAGCGGCCTGGACCCCAGAAGAACAAATCCACAGTACACAAGGGTGGCCTTGGAGAAGAGCAGGGAGGGCACTACAAATGCTTAGTATGAAACCAAATAGTTGTTAAAAAGCTAACTGGTGATAGACTTTGGAATACCAAATAAAGAATAATTCTCTGTCAGAATTAAGAACTGGTTAAGAACTAGTACAAAATAGTGCCCACATCATGATACACAAGATCTGAAAAAAGGAAGTGTTTCCCTCAAACGTGCACCAAGACAAAGTCATAAGTCAGAGGTTTATTACAAGTTGCTTGAATGATTCCAGTGACTTCTTTATTTTTAAAGTTACAGATACTGTCGATTAAGATAAAAAACAAAGAATTTACTCATCAGTTATATAGTCTTCACTGTGTGCAAGGCAGAGTTACAGAGTTTCAGATGCCAAGAGCACAGGAGTGAACAAAGCCGCGATGGTTCTGTTCTTGTGGAGACTATTGTATAACAGAAGGGACTGTGAACAAAAGGGCAGACACATGATACACAGTAGTGAAGAATACTATTTCTAGGAATAAAAATCAATCTAAATGTGGAGATAGAATTACAGTAGAGTTATTTTAGTCCTGAATAAAATAAAGGAGTCATTGACCTTCTTGTGGACAAGCTATTCAGGGAGAGGGTTAGTGGCTGCAAAGGCGTGGCTGTCGAAGGAACACACCAGAAATCGGAGTAGCTGGAATTATGAGCCAGAATGCGAGAGGTAAGTGGACGCAGAGACGTGAAGAGGTACCTGGTACTTTATCATGAAAAAAGTTATAGGAAAAAATGTATCAAATATGACAAAGGCTGATGTCTATAATACATAACGAGCACCTGTAGCTTGGTGAGAAAAGTACAAACTGAGGTATAACAAGCAAATCAAACATAGCGAAATCAGGTCAAAGAGAGCAAGAAGGTATGTTCAAGACACCATGCAAACAAGGAAGAGCAAATTCAAACAGTCATTTGACATGACAGTTTTTCACTAGATTTAATTTTTTAAAGGGGGAGGGAAGAGCAGATAAGAAAGGACAGTGTTGAGGATAACAAAAATGCACACAAGAGTCAATGTCAATCTCATGAAGACTGGCAGGGATGAACATTATCTAGCCATTTTTTAAGACAATTCAGAAATTTTTTTACTTCAAAAGTACACACATCCTTTGGCCCTGCAACTCAATTCTTGGGAATCCACCCTCAAAGAAAAAATGTACCAGTTGGAAAGGTATCTATTGCAACACTGTTTGTAGCGGCAAAGCCAAAACACAACCAGAAATAATGTATCATTAAGAGAATGGTTGCATAAATTATGGTCCATAAGTCATGGCATGTTTAACTTACAAATATTATACAACTGTTTAAAATAATGTTTAAATTATTTCTATTGACCTAGAGGAATGTCTAGGATATCTTAAATACAAAAAGCAAACATATGCTTTTGTGTTTACAAATACATTTTTGTAAAATAAACTTAAAGAAACCTTGATTTTATATGTCTATACTTATTTCTGCATGTTTGTATTAGAATAGAACAAAGTATGGAAACAAATATACCATGCTGATGTTTATTACTTCATAATGAAAATAAGAAAGATGATAGAATCATTATTATTTTTAAGTAAAAGTAAAACAAGTATTCAGGAAACATTTGTACTAAATCACATCCTTTTATGAAACTTGGGAAGGGAAATATTTTAACCACATCTTTGGCTCCACAGCACTGTATAACTAGGATGAATGTTGCAGTGATTCGACCATTTCGAATCAGTTATTTTGCCTTTGATAAATGCAAACCATTGGGTTTTGTCTTTGATGAATGCAAACCCAATCACTTAAAATACAAAAGGAGGGACATTACAGAGATTGGCATTAATTTTGATAGCACAAACATTGGAAGACAATCATCCAGAAGTGAACAGTATACATCTAATTTATTACACAAAGCTCACCAGTAAGCCAATTTTAACATGGAAACGGACTTCAAGTTACCTTTGTCCACTGATGGAAAGTGATCGTCAGGCAGTCCAATGGCCGAGACCCTCAAAACAATATTATAGAAGGGTTCGATGTTTCTCTTACACATCAGTGTTTCTCTCCCTCTCTTTCTCCCTCCCTTACCCTCTCTCTAAGAATAAATAAGCTATTTAAATAAATATATAAATACATAAATAAAAATAATTATCTTTGATACATAAATATAATTTTGTAAATATGTATGTATACATATAAGTCATAAAAATACCTCTTGGAGTTTTATAATGATAATTTTAGAACTGCAACAGCCTAATAAACATTAATTTAACTGTTATTTATGAAAGTTAAATTTGAAATGCTAAATTTAGTTCAAAGTTGTAAGTTTAGATGACCACAGCATAAATTTAAAGGGACAGGAGATGCTTAGCTAAAATATCATTTAAAAAAAGTATTTTCAAATTATGATAACTTGGGGATGGCTGGGGTGGGGGTGAGTAGTGGAGGGTAAATGCAGACAACTGTACTTGAACAATAAAATAATTTTCAAAAATAAAATAAAATAAAAAATTATGATATCTCATTGAGAAATATGACAGTCCCCAGTAACAGCTACTTAGAATCTATCCAGTGTTAAAAGATATGACAAAATGAATTCTAAGTGCACATATCACACTTTTACCTTGAATATTAATTTTAACCCACAAACATAAAGTAACAGGATAGGAAGAATAAACAAGATGAGACAATTCTGAAACCTGTTGTTCCTGAAGCTCTATCATAATCTTGTGCCATTTCTTTCTCACAAGAGACTGTTCCCAGAATGTATTACCTAAGCATGTATTCTGAAAGTCAGAAATGTCAGCTTTGAATAAAATATACCTTCTTTTAGAATGTTTGGCACTTTTTCAAACTTTAAAGTAAACTCTACCATTGAAGAGCTATTAATTATGTATCAATGGAAACTAACTCTAAACAAATTTTATAATATTGCTGCTCTTAAAATAAGAGACTCATCTCCAGATTTACCCTCGCGGTCATCTTGCTACCTCATGTTTCCTCCTAAATTCATATCTTGTTCCTTGGGCGGGGGGAAAGGATTTTAGCAGCTAGCATGTGATCTGTTTCTCTACCCATTACAGGGGACACTAATGCAAGGGAAAGAGGGAGGTTGACTTGCTCTAATGTTCTAATAAACATATTTGTAAGCTACCTCCCAAGAAATAAACAAATGCCATTCGTTACTACTCTACAAAACTCTGAGCAAGTGGTCCGTAGTTTGGGGTTTCTGGATTTGTCCTAGGGAACAAACCTAGCATGCATCGATTTATGGAGTATGGCTTTCTATAAATGTCATGTAAGCTATACAGTTATTTGTGCATAAAATGAAGATGTTTATAGACTAAAATAAGGCTTTCTGTTGAGTGAGGTAACCCTCCTGGAGTAGCTTACGTCTCTTGATTGCTTATGCCATGGAAATTTGTTTGTAAACCTTAATACTTGGCTCGACCACCCAGTTCCTTGTGTTATTCTTCCTCTTCCACTAGCCACGTTTCCTTCTCTGGCTGCCCTGACCTTTCCCAGCTACCAAGTCTCAAGTGCCATCTGCTCACAATCCTCCCTCCTTCCACTCCCCACTCATCCTTCTCTGCAGTAGCAGAATCTTTACCTTTTAAAACCAAACAGATCCTGAAGATAATCTATTTCAGTTCCTTCAGTTTTTCAATGAGGATACTGATTCCCACAAAAGAATCATCTAAACTATGATAATAATGTCTAATTCGGGGATTTTTACATTATATCATAGTTCTCACTAACTACATCACCCACTTTGACAATTTAGAATCTGTTGACTTAAACTGTCATGCAAATATGTACATACCTCAATTTCTTTAGGTTATAAAGTCTTAGCCAATACAGACTACATCAATCTTTATTTTAATTCTTCTCAGACAATTTTATATCTATATAGAAATGCTCAATAATATGCACATGGATGAATTAATAATTTTATATATCTATAAAATGAGTTTTGTACTAGATGATAACCTATATATTTAAATCATCATCAAAATCCCCTGGTGATTTCTACTAAAGTTTAGTTTTCCAGTTTTTTCTTTTCACTTCCTCCTGCACGCCACACCCACACCCACTTCCCCCAAATAGATTCACATTCAATAAACTTGTGGTAAAGCCTGAAACTTTCTTATTTTCTTATTCTATAACTTTTCTTATTTTATAATAATCCAGGATACTCCTTTGATGAACCAGGTTTCACAGGAAATAAGCTAGAGGACTTAACAAGCTGACTTCTAAGTCTAAATTTGAAATTTGTATAATCTACTTAGGGAAGAAATAATTCACTAATGTTGAGGTTTATTCTAGTCTACGTGTATTTGTAAAATAGCTTCTACTCCTGAGGCTCTTCAGGTAAACTGGTGTAAGCAAATTTGATTACAAATAATATCATGAATGCACATGTATGCTAGGAAATGAGTTAGAAATCTATCTTTAGCAAGTTTTCTTAGAGGTTTATAATAAGAAATGCAATATAAATCTTTATTATGTTATATTGAGGGGAAAGGTTAAAATTTTTCCTAAAGAATAAGGGGTTGCATTTCTTTCCTTTTACTTCATCTGCTGTATGTAAGGTTAGGAGTGATTTGATTTTTGCATATTTGAGCACATGTATTTCCTATAAAAATGTTGCTGGAAACATATTAAAATTATAGTTTTTATTAGACTCATTAGAAAAAAATCTCTTATGTTTCAGTACTTCTAGACAACTGTTTTCTTAATTAAGTATATCGGTGCGACATTGGTTAATATGATTTTATAGGTTTCAAGCGTAAATTTTGTACAGTTCCGTGAGACATCATCTGTATATTGCATTGTGTACCCACCACCCATAGTCAAATCCCCTTTCCTCACCATATATTTTACCCCTTTGACCTTTAATACCTCCTTCTCACCCAGCTTCCCTCTGCTAACCACCATAATGTTGTTCGTGTCTATGAGTTTTTGTTTATTTGTTCATTTGTTGCTTTCAATTTTATATCCCACACAAGTGAAACAGAAATAGAAAGGCTCATACCAGAATACTATGGCTTGTTTTTCTCTGATTCTGTTTCTTACTCACATTGTTCCCTAGAGAGCTGAGAGTCAAGTTTAAGGCTTGCCTCCAGCAAAGTAAACATTTTTAGAGCATGCATTTGGTTTGCTAACTTCACTCCTTGTGTCACTTTAATTATTGTAACTGCATTGCTGTCTCCCCTAGATTTCTTCAAGTATTCAGTTTTTTCCTCATTTATTGGGCATAGGTTTTTAAACTGCCTCAAATGTTTTTTAGGACAGGATAAGGATAAATAAATTTATAGTTAAATAAATGCATTTATTGCAAGACTCTATTGGATACTATAGCTAGTGATAAACTTCTGGTTCAGTTGTTACAATAAACTGCAATTTAGCTCATTTGTCACTCGGTCACACAGAATGCTGCCCTCCCCCCACCGATCAAAAGCAGGTGGTAGGGAGAC
>PVKM010036791.1:0-14676 GCA_004027735.1 Carollia perspicillata | reverse complement strand
GGGTCATAGCATGTGCCTATTTTCAGTTCAAATGGCAATGCTAATTTCATGCATCTATTAATATGATCATGTGATTTTTAAACTTTATTTTTTTGTTTGGTAAATCATGATGCTAATGGATTTGTGGATATTGAACCATCCTTGTATCCTGACAATAAATCCCACTTGACACATGGACCTAATTTTGGGGTACATTGGAGAGAAAGGCTCAAATTTAATTTTTCCCCTAGAGATACCCAATGGTCCTAGCACCATTTTTTTGACAAGTCCGTCCTTTCCCCTCTGATCTATGTTATTCTGTCATATGTCAAGTATCTATGCATGAGTATGTTCTGACTTCTCTATTTGATTGCTTTAGTCTACTTGTGTAGCCCTGATCTAATACCACATTATATTAATTATTACCATTACAATGTCTTGATAAATGGTAAAGCAAGTCCTATAAACTTTTTAAAGACTGTGTTGGGTACTGTTAGGTCTTTGCAGTTCCATAAAATCAACTTATTGCATCTCATACAAAGAAATCTGTTGTATTTTGATTGGGGTTGCAGTGAGTCTATTAATCAATCTGAGTAATTTGTATCTTTACAATTCTGAGTTTCCATTAAAAAATTTAATTAATGGTTTTCAAGAAAGTTGTATAATTTTCTCTCTTCAGATTTCAACTGTTTTTCATTTCAACTAACCCTATGTCCTTTATTTATATAAAGTGTTATCTGTTTAAATTTAATGATAAATTTAGTTTCTAATGATATACGTATGATTGATATGAAGTTACCATAACCATAGTATCACCACTGGACAGGGATATTAAAAAATGAAAAATTACAGATCATTTCATTATAACCACAGATACAAAAATTCTAAAAAATTTAACTAATCAAATTCAAGACTGTATAAAACCTTGAATTTATTATGACCAAGATAGATTCATTCCAGGAATGTCAGGTTGGTCTAATGATGCTAATATGAGAATGTTTATTTACTTTAATTCACCATATTGACCAATAGAGGGAGAAAAAAAATATGATCATCTCGATAGCACAGAAAAAATAATTTTTATAAAATTGATCATACATTCATAATTTGCAAACTAACAATAGAAGAAAACTACCTTAATCTAAAAAAAAGTTAGCTTCTAAAAGCACAGGGCAAACATTATCCTTCATGACTAACAGAAAATATCTCCTTTAAGATTAAGAAGATTTCGTCCATTTCCCTGCCTTGAAGCCTGCAATGAAAGTGCGTTGTAGTAGGCCAGGTAACCAGGGATGGTGACCGGAAAGCAAAGCGGAGATGGGTCAAGAGCACCACGCAGGGTCCCTGGGGCCAAGGGCGCCTGCCGCCACCCGCCCCATCTGGCCCCTCTGGTTGTGTTTAGAGCCCTTGCGCCAGGGTTTCCAGAGCCATTGCAGTCCACCAGGGGTTGGAAAGCAGCACTAGGCAAAGAGCTTGCATCAAGATCAGGATCAAAATACGTTAATGGGGGTGATTTAGCTCAAGAGATCTGACCACCAGATATCATGGAGTCTGGCAAATTGGCTTCTCCCAAGAGCATGCCGAAAGATGCACAGATGATGGCACAAATCCTGAAGGATATGGGGATTACAGAATATGGACCAAGAGTTATAATCAGATGTCGGGGTTTGCCTTCCGATAGGTGAGCACAATTCTAGATGATGAGGAAATTTATTCAAGCCGTGCTAAAAAAGTTACTGTTGATGCAGATGACGTGTGACTGACAATCCAGTGCCGTGCCGACCAGTCTTTCACTTCTTCTCTTCCAAGAGATGTTTTATTACATACTGCAAGGCAAGGAAATCTAACCCGTTTGCCATTGATCAAGCCATATTGAGGCCCTAGATTGCCACCTGGTAGATAAAACTTGACTGCTCCAAACTATAGACTTAAATCTTTACAAAAAAAGGCAGCTACTTCTGCGGGAAGAATAACTGTTCCACGGTTAAGTGTCAGTTGCTAGCAGACCAAGTACGCCCACACCTGGCACACCGACCCCACAAACCATATCGGTTTCCACTAAAGTTGGGACTCCGATGGCCCTCACAGGGCACGGGTTTGCGGTGCAGACGCCCACCTCGCAGTCCCCGGCTGTAAAAGCATAGATTCCTGCAACATCAGCAGTTCAGAATGTTCTGCTTAATCCATCATTAACTGGGCCCCCAAACATTCTTATTACCACTAATATGGTGTCATCACAAAATCCTGCCAGTGAATCATCAAATGCATTGAAACTAAAACGTGAAGATGATGACTAGGGTAATTTGTAATCCAGATTTGATGCACGTCACATGTATACCTGATCGTGAACCCATTGTACTAAGATTAAACAGGCATGCTGGGTGTTTTCAAGTTGTGTTTTCGAAAACCGAAATAGGATTTAATGAGTAAATACAGTTTTTAATTGAGATATTGTATTTTCTTTAATAGAATTCCTAACGGTTTTTCATCAGCCTTTAAGTGTAAGAAATAAAGTTGCTATTCATAAAAAAAAAGATTAAGAAGATTTCAAGGATGACTTCTGTATAACATTGAAATGGAAATCTTTGCCACATCAATTTGGCAAAGAAAAGAAAAGAATAGAGGCATAATGTTTTGAAGAGAAGAACCAATATTTATTGACATTCAAATGAATTTACAGATAGAGTAAAATTACCATATGAATTAGTAAATGTGCAGGGTGCAAAAATCAATATATACAAATCAATTCTCTTGCTGTATACCAGCAACCAATAGTTAATGTAACTGTAGAAACACATACCAGTTCAAATAGCATAAAAATATAAATTAGCTAGGTATAAATGTAATAAATTTTTGAAAATTTTAAGGAAAATTAGAATATTTTATTAAAATATCATGAAAATCCATACAATGTTCTTGGATTAGAAGTCTCAAAATCATAAAATTACAATATTCTACCAATTGATTTATAGATTTTATGTAATTTAATTAAAAATATCAACTTGTTTATTTGGGGGAAACTTGCAAATCTGGATATAAAACATGTACAGAAAAGCAAACATCACTAGCTCACTTTCATAAGCTCGTAGTAGAGTAGTTGGATACCTACAAATATAGAAAAGAATAATTATTGTTTTTACAAAATACATTTTATTAATGTAATTCTGGTTATACAAAGTATTAAGCAAACAACTAAAAATAAAAGCCCCATCAAAGGACATCAGTATCTGGAAACACACATTATGTGATAATCATTCCACAGTATTCTTTGTGCATATATACAGAAAGGACGGATACATAGAAAAGAATTAGAATTGTCTCAGTCATCTAGTGTACATAACAAACCACCCCAAACCTTAGTGCTTCATAACAACAAAAAGCAGTTACTGACTCGTAATTCACCAACTGAAGAGGGCTCGGTGGGATGGCTGTCTCCATTCAACATGTTGGGTGGCGTTGTTCATGTAGTTGCTTTCCGCTGGGAATTTGGGTGACTGGAACATCTAAGATCACTTCCACGTTAGGAACCTCTGCTGGGATGGCTGGTGTGGCTGGTTTAGCTCAGGGCCTACGGGCTGGGCTTCTCTTTTGCTTTGGATTCCATGAATCCAAAGGATTAAGGAGAGGGTATAAGTCTTTTAGGATCTGGGGGCATAAGACCCAGAACATCACTTCCGTGCATTCTGTTGGTCAAAGCAAGTCACAAGCCCAGCTCAGACTCAAGGAGAAAGGAAACAGACTCCACCTCTGAATGTGCAGAGAGACATGTGCCTACGGAGTTGAGAGAAATTTTTGAGGCTGATAGGAAATGATCTACCACTGTGATAGCAATATAAATGCTGTTTCTCATAGTTTATTGGCTGACGGTGGTTTTGCATGGTTCTTTGAACAACTTCACTCAACAATTATTATTGAATATTGTTCCAGGGACTGTTTTAACCACTGCAAGAACAATGAACCAAGCGACAGAATGTACTGCCCTCATGGAGTCTACATTTGAATGATTCAGGCAATCATTCAAGTCATATGTTATTTTATATCAAAAATCAGTGAAATTAGGCTAAAGAAAGAAAGTTGGTTAGTTTAAATAAAAGAATAAGAACAAGTTATGGCTGTTGACCTTACTCAGTATTTCACCTGAGCTCATATAGAAAAGAAGAAAAGTTGCCAGAAATATAAATCTTGAGATTCCATTCAAATACACTTAGCAAATGCCTACTTTATCCAGGGGCCCTTGCTGGCCTGCTGGAATGGGACACTATTTTGGAAGCATTTGATTTAGTTCAATTTAATAAGGATCCACTGGATATATGTGAGAGGGGCCAAAGGAGATACAAAAGATTAAAAACATGGGATTCATACCCTTGTTACTCATATCTATAATATCAAAGAGGTAAGGTAAGTGCCATAAGTTGATTTCAATGAAGTGCTAGAGGGGTTAATAGCCAATGTCTCATTCATTTGTGGGAATCATTGAGTGCTCATGAAGGGAGAGAGCGTTTGAGCTGGTTCCTGGAGACTGACTGTGTGCTCATTTGGAAGGGTGCCAGCAGGCTCCCCGGATGACAGAGCAGCTGGGTGTGCTGTTACCATCGCTCAGGTGGTAGGTGCATACTTCCCCCTGTTTCCAGATGATGCAAGCTGGTGTAGGCATTAACGGTACCTCAGTGATTTCCATTTTCTACCTGAATTCCTTGTTTAAACGACCTGTTTACACTACTCCTCTGGGCGACACCTATGCCTAGAGATGCCGGCTAGTTGGAAATGAACAAACAGCAGCCCGGCATTTCTTATCTCTAATGGATGTTCTGCAAAGCCCTTAGCTCTAGCGTTTTTTGTGCGACGAATTTTTAAAAAAACGAATAAAAGGAATAGAAAATGATGGGCACACACATCCAGGTGCTTTGTGCAAACATCAGGTTATTCTTCTGTCAAGGTGACTCGAAGCATAGGATATGCAGTTCGCACGCGCTGACACAGAACTGCGTGGGCCTCCTCACTTACTTGGTCTCTTTGTGAAAAATGGACTTGTGTGCGAGGTTACACTTGTTAACCTGTGCTATACTGATAGTCTTAAAGTATTATTTTCATCTGGGGAGTCCTCTACACAAAAGGCTACCATGAGTTTGAATTGCCTACCTAGCCGTGTCTTGTCTTTCGGAGTCCTGTGTTCTCAGAATAATGTCCACTGGATCACAAACATCTTTTGTGTTTTCCGCTACCCTCCAACAAATATGAATCAATCAATTCATTCATTCATTCATTCATTCATTCATTCATTCAACAAACAAACATTTATTAAGCAAATATATATACCGGCCATTACTCTATGGACTTGGGATACTTTTAACAAGAAAATGACAAAGCCCATACTTGATTAGAGCTTCCAGTTTAGCCGGGTGAAACAAAATAAACACGTTTTGTAAATAAGGAAACTATATAACGTGTTACGAGGTGGTGAGTATTTGGGAAAAACAGAATAGGGCAGGAGTTTGGTGGGGAGTGTGTGAGTTACAACTGGGAGCAGATTAGAAGTGAGTTGGCCTCTGGTCGCCTGGGTGCGAGACCTTCCAGGGCAGAGGTGGCCAGCAGAGCTCAGGCCCTAAGGCCCTAAGGGAGTTTGTGCAGAAATCTCCAGGGGCAGCCTGACAGGTTGGTGTGATAGGAGCCCGAGAGCAGGGGGAGAGAGTGGGAGAGGAGGTGAGAGGCAGCAGGTCCAGACGGCACGGGGACCTGCAGGACTTCAGGACTGGCTTTCAGGGCAGTGGGGAGCCACGGGAGGCTTTTCGGGAGAGAAGTGACCCTCTCCCTTCCTGTGTGTTCTTGTCATATGTTTTACTTCTACAAATGTTACTGGTTTTGCTTTAAACTTCAGTTGACTTCTTTTTTGGGGGGTAACTTTTGGATTAATGTTTGTACCATGTATCTTCTCCCATTCTTTTACTTTTGACATGCCTATGCTCTTATACATACTTGTTGTGAGTTTCTTGTAGACAGCATATCAATGGCTCATGTTTTGTTGTTTTTTAAAAAATCTACAGTGCCAATCTTGGTCTTTTAATTGATTTATTTAGATTTTAAGGTAATTATTATGTTAGGGCTTAAGTATGCATTTTTATTTGTTTCCTCTAGTTCTCATCCCTCTGTTTCTCTTTCTTTTTTAAAGAGTTTGTTTATTTATTTTTAGAGAGAGGGGAAGCGAGGGAGAAAGAGAGGGAGAGAAACATCAGTGTGTGGTTGCCTCTCACTTGGCCCCCACTGGGGACCTGGCCCACAACCCAGGCATGCGCCCTGACAGGGAATCGAACCTGTGACCCTTTGATTGGCAGGCCAGCACTCGATCCACTGAGCCACACCAGCCAGGGCTGTTTCTCTCTTTTTTTTCACCATCCTATGGGTGACTCGAACATTTTTTAGGATTCCATCTTGATTTATTTCTTATCAAAGTTTGTGCGTATCACTCATGCTTCTTTACCTCTAAATACTTAAATAGGTATTTCCCCAAAGTGAGAACAATTATCCAAATCAAGAAATTTGACATTGATACAATACTTTTATCTAATCCATACTCCATATTCAAATTTTGTTAGTGGTTCCAATTATGTCTTTTATGGCTGGTCTTTAGTCTCCTTTAGTATAAAGCAATTTTTAACTTTCTCCTTATGTTTCTTGACCTTTTCTTTCTTTACGGTCAAGGCAATTATTTTTTAGAATGTCCTTCAATTTGGGCTTGTCTGATGTTTCTTAAGGAAATACTCACACTACTAATTTATAACAGAGGAAGTTTGGAAACAATCTAAAGCTGATATTGTTTAAATAAATTTAGATTTACCTATATTATGAGATATTATGTAGTCATCAAAATGTTGGTATAGACACTTAAATGCTAACATAAAAGTTGTTCTGAATATATTAAGAGCGAATGTTAAGGCACAAAGCAGTCTGTAAAAATAATACATTTTTTATAAGCAAATATGTGAACATTTACATGGATAGAATTGCCTAGGAAATAATCAAGAAGAAAATCCACCAAGTTCTTATTTCTAGGTGTAATTATTTCTAGATGACAGCCCAGAGTTTGGTCTTACCTCTTTTTCTTTTCATTTTTTTCTCGTTTTTCTACAAGGAAGACCTATTATCCAAACAATTTTAAAAAAAGGAAATTTTTCCTGCAAACTTTTCAACTTTTAAATAGCAGAGCCCTGATTTTTCTAGAAAAATAAAAAAAGAGATAGATGAAGAGTTATTAGGATGTAATGGAAAAATACATTGAACTTCAATGAAGGCCAACAATGACCATTTGCTATTTATAAGATCTCAGTCAGGAGCTTGATGATTTTTGAGCCTCAGTTTTCTCATCTTTAAAATGGGTGTCACAGTGTAACTTTCCTGTCTGCTTCACAGAGTTGTTTGAGAATCAAGTGGAATAATTTATGCTGTTTCTGTTCATAATCTTTAAAAACCAATACCAATATAAGACATTATCTAATTTTATGGAAAATATTTTGTTGCATAGAAGAGAAGAATGTTTCCTAAAATTATTTACAGTGAAAAAAAAACCCCAAATACCAGGGATTTGAACTTCATCCTTGAAAGTTTCCAGTGTTACTAATCTTTTCATCTAGTGGAATAGACAGAGCAGTAAGAGGAATTAAATCAACCAACGTTTACAGCTTAAACATGTCCTCAGCTCAAATAATTTGTTTTTCCATTTCTACTTCAATCTTTTTCATTTTTTATACGATCAGTTATTTTTCAGCTTTGAAAGAATGTGGAAAGTTCTTTTTTCCTCTTCAGAAATTTCCGACATGCCACATCAGAGGAAATAGAAATAAGAAAAAGCCATTAATGAACATGCAGTCACACCCGGATGCTTCTGGGGCCTCAGAGTTTCTGATGGTAGTACAAGCCATTCCTGTGATGAGATGCTTTGTCGTCTCCCACTGCTGCCTAGGACTGCAGGCCAATGGAAGTAGCAGGGGCTCGGAGAGGCAGCAGCTGCGGCCGAGTGAGACAGTCTCTAAGGAGGTGCCTTGGCTATGCAGAGAGACTGCTGGAGCCATCTAAGAATTTTGCTGGAAACCAAAAGAGCTGAGGGAAAGGAGGTGGGAGGAAGCAGGAATGAGGCTCCAGCAACTGAAGTCTTATTAGGTCACAGACCTAGAACATTGGTTTGGTTGTGCTTACTTATCTAGATCCAGGGGACAGTCCTGTCTTAGGCTGGTAGTCTGTCATGCTGCACAATCATGCATATTGTCACTGTGAGTGTTAAATAAAATTTCAAAAAACAATGCTTGTTCACTTAAGGAGTTTGGAGATCAAGCTCTCCTCTTATATCTTATACATGGACATTCATTATGTTATACAGAGTTCATTGGAAAAAATTTCCTAGTAGCAATGCAAAAGAATTGTAGGCTCACAATACACCCAATCAGGAAGTCATGGAGTTACTGTAATACATGGTTCAGCTGTTTTTTTTTTAATGATGGTCTAAAATGTATCCCAAAGCAATCTAAACAGTTTAGATATCAAAAACCATGCTGTGAAGCAATATAGTCTAAAAACTAATATTTTTTTTCCTTAAATATGAAGGCTGATGAAAAACGAACTCTTCAATGCTTTTTAAAAAGATCTTTATTTATTTATTTATTTTGCCCTGGCTGGTGTGGCTCAGTGTATTGAGTGCTGGCCTGTGAATTACAGGATCACTGGTTCCATTCCCAGTCAGGGCACATGCCTGGGTGCAGGCCAGGTCCCCAGTAGGGGACACATGAGAGGCAACCACACACCAATGTTTCTCTCCCTCTCTTTCTCCTTCCCTTCCCCTCTCTCTAAAAATAAATAAATAAAATCTTTAAAAAAAGAAAAAAAATCTTTATTTTTTTCTTATAAATTTAACACTGAAGAAGGAAATAGATAATCAAATAAAGCAATTAGGTGTATTCCTCAAAAACATGGCAAACTTACCTTCATCAGAGTGCAAGAGCGTTTCGATGCTGATTGCCTTTTATTACTTGGGCCCTGACGTCTGTCCCAGCCCTAGGGCACTGTAGTGATGCAGAGGGTTTCCGTGGCATTTGGGGAGGGCCCCTGCTCAGCACACAAGGTTGGGAGATGAGTCAGCCCAGTTCACGGATGCTCTGAGCCTTTTTATTTTTCGTGTCTATTTTCTTTTGTTGGGTAATTCTTCAGATTATTCTGACACCATGAGATAACTTTTGATGGAGTTAAATGCCAATAGCTCTACTTGGCATAGTCATTGCACCTTATTTAGAACTGGTATGAAACCACCAATTAAATGACAATACCAGTGGCATATCTACTCCAGGTCAATGACGACTGGGGTAACAAAAGAAGCATTATGACATTTTGAAGGCACAGGACGAGAAACCCAAAGGAGCATCTTCATACTTTTTTCCATTGCCACAGAGGATGATTGCTGGGTTAGAAAAAACAGTACAACCTGTGGAAAAATGCTATTCACAGAGTCAGCTCAGGGAGCTTCAGCATTGCACGGCCTGACCCTGCGCTGCACAGGGAATTTTGGAGGGAAGCACAGCCTTCCCTAAACACCAAATAAATTGCACAAGAATTAGCAATATCTTCCATGAAGGGATATGAACTAGATATCCCAGTATAAACAAGCAGAACAAAGTCCAAAGTGGAACATAGTACATACCAAGAAGAAAAGGAACAGTTAGTTAGACAAACCGGCTAAGATCATTTGAAAGAACGGTTGCTTGGCAACTGAGCTTACCTTAGAGACTCACTTGTAATTAACAGAATGCAGCAGAAGTGATGTCAAGGTCAGAAAAGGAGAGGTCATGTTTATTTCTCGGGATGAAGGAGCCATGATCTGTCACTGGATAGAAGAAGCTACGTAAGAAGTTTGACAATACTTAGAGCACCATGGCGGAGAGAGAGAGTATGTAACCAGATGAGCTCCCAGCAGAAGGCTGGCAGCACTTGCCAGCGATGTGCCGGGGATGTCCAGCCCGGCAAGCCATCAGGTGCCACTGCAGCCTTGGGGGACATGTGAATGCCACCGCACGGCGGACCCATGTGAGAACGACTTACGTAAGCCTTTCCCAAATTCCCGATCCTCAAAATTGTGAGCAAAATTAAACAATTGTAGTTCATGCTACTAAACTGTGGGATACTTTTTATACAGCCAGAGTGACTGGAAAAATCACGTGGCCTCATACATTTTCACAAAAAGTAAAAGCAAAGTTTCAAGTGTCGTTATTCAGCTATGAGAATCCCGGAGCAGGCCCTCCCCTGCCAGAACCCAGTGTTCCCTGTCACCCATCACTCCCTGGCCCGTGTTCTCCCTCGGTCGTGCCGTAGGGCTCTGCATCAGCCCCAAATCCCAGCAAGCCGGTGCGGTTCAGGTATTTCCTGTACTTGGTCATTATTCTAGTAGTTTCCACTAGACTCCGCAGACTATAAAGTCTGTGTGAGGAATTATTGTTGAAAACTAGCAGGAGGAAAGATCATGTGTTTGCTCAAAGCCACTGATTGGATTTCGAATCATTTTGATTCTCTCTGACATTCCAAGAACAAGATGCCTGGTTTTACTAGATTCTTTGCTGCTGAGTAACGGACTCCGAATCCTGGTGCAACAGGCTTTTTTTGTCAGCTGTCCACGTGGGCTCAGTGTTCTCCTTTCCTCCTCCCTTTTTGAGTTTCCTTAGACTTACCTTCCTTAGGTTACCATGGAGGCAAGAGGAGCATGGAAGAAGTAAGATTTTTCTTGACAGATGTATAGGCATTTTACATTTTGCCTCCTCCATTACTGCTCTGGCCAAAATTTAAGGAATCTAATGCATAGTTAGTGAAAATTTATGGGCTAATACTAGAGAACTTTCACAATTCAATAGCTACTTGAAGAGAGCCAATGCACTTTCCCTCCCTTTCTCCCTCCCTCTCCCTCTTCCTCCCTTCCTTCCTTCCTTCCTTCCTCCTTTTTCTCTCTCGTCATTATTTCTTTCTTGATACGAGACACCCCATTCCTGGTATTTCCTGCCCCCCAACCCAGTTTTTTTGCCCTAGAAATAAAGGCAATTTTAAAAATTCATTTATTTATTCAACAAACGCTTCCTGAGCAGCTACCATGCCTGTGCGTCCTGCTGCTTCAGCTACGGGAATGCGTGAGTGAGCCACGCCGAGGCCCTGGCCTCGTGGAGACTGCGGGAGTTAGTTGGCATAAAGTGCTCTGCAGAAGAATAAAGTGCAGCGCGGATGACAGGGGTAGGGATGGAGCAGAAGCTCTTCGTAGGCGTGTCAGAGTCTTTCCTGATGAAGTAACATTGAGCCGAGATCTGAAGGGAATTCTGGAGATAGAACAATGTCCCCTCCAAAGATTTCCGTGTCTGAATGTCTGAAACTCGTGCGTGTGGTAACTCCCATGTAAAAGGGACTTTGCAGGTGTAAATGAGTTCATGATCTTGAGATAATCTTTTCCTTGCAATGCGTACATTTTTTCATAGGGCCCACTTACATTTTTCTTTTTCTGTTTTTTTTAATTGAAATTGAAATTTAAAAATTTTAAATGAAAAATCTTGACATATTTAAAAATTAAAAAGGTGGAAATTTTTTCTTTTCTTTTTTTTTTTTTAAATAAAACCAATTTAGTATATTTGAAAGTTAACGGTCCCTTCAGGAAACTGGATAGACACTGTCACATTTATCTCTGCCAAGACTACATGTACTACAAGACCCATGGAAGAATTAATAATTTGATGTGTGCAGTGCACTTTATTTTTGAAGCAGCGCATGGCCATTTACAGACTTTTCATTCATTTTGAAACAGTCCCTGGAGAAGGAAGGAAGTGCGTCCACCTCTGCAGACAATGGATTGTCAGGGGCTAACAGACAGACGTGCAGGCATTCTGGGCTGGATGTTTTCCAGCCAGGGTCTACCTCCAAATTCTCTGTTGTTTTCCTCTGTGTTATGCTGGCTTAGTATTACCAAACAGTCTTGCCCCAACAGCAAGGGTGATATCTCCCTACTACAATCTGCAGATACAGTCTACTGCAACGATTGTACTAAATTGTAAGAATTTTGGGTGCTGTTAGAGCTTCCGTGAAATTTTATTCTGTGTAAATTCTCAAAAGTATAGTATATGTCCAGAGAGCATCGAGACTAAGGGAGGTTTCCGGGCAGTTCACCAACTGTCGTTTTCTCAGTTGTGCAAGAGCGTGAAAGGATATAGATTGTTTCTCGAGAATATACATTCCACACACCATTATGGACCCTCTATCCACCCCCCCAAAATAAACAAGGGCAGTGAATAACTTCTACTTCTATAATACATAAGCTGGCATCCCCGCCTAACAGACTAGGTTGGTGAGAGTCAATGGGACTTGAAGAAGCTGATGTTTAGGTTTGTACATTGGTAGAGTGCATGCAGCAAATGGAATTAAACTTTGCCACCAAGCATATTTTGGGTTCTCTCATGCCGAATACGTGTGCATGTACTGTTTTGCCGGGGTCGTACTCATGTTCTTGGTATTCGTCTTTTATGGAGAACGTTGTTCATGTTCAGCCAGAAAGCTTTGTCACAGAAAAGGTGGTAGACCACTGGAATTTTACTGTTGGAAGACAAAGTAGAATTTCTTCTCTACTTAAATCCTTCCAAAGAGCGGAGTTATTGAGGAACTGGAATCACTCTATAGAGCCTGAGGATGATGTATGTATTTTACTTTGAAATAATGCTAAGAGAGGAAGAAATAGAGAAATAGGTATTGTTGGCATACTTCAGTGAAGGATAATTTTAGAGTGCGGTTGATTTAAAACAGTAACTCATCTAATTGCCAAGTGAAACTGAATATTAAGTCATTAAAGATTTTTTTGGCTCCTCTTTTTGGTGACAAATGCACCCGTTTGCCCAGCTGGTGCCCCAGACTTTTTGTCAGTTTTTAGTGCCAATGAATGTTGCTACATTCACGCGCATTCTCCCTTCCATTAGCACATTATTATACTCTGGTTTCTCTTCAGATCGTATAAATCTTTCGCCTTTTACCATTAGCACATTATTACATTGTTCTGGCCCATGTCTTCCCTGTGCCCTAGAGGTGACAGGAGACCTTATAAAACCAATAGATTAGGGAGAAGGTATTCTGATTAAACACCAGAGGTTGTAAAAAATGTCAGCAAGAGAGTACGAAGCAGTCACTCACTGCCATAAAGATTCTTTCACGTGTCTGCCTTGGGTAGTATGCAATGGTGGTGAAGAGTCTGGAACAGACTGTCCAAGTTCAAACTTAGCGGTGGCAGCAAAGTCTGCCAGACTGGTCCTCTGGTGTGCCCTCATCTGGGGTTAGGCTTCTCAGCCTTCCCTACTTCCTGCCATTTCTGGAGGCTGTTCCTCCAAACTTCCCAGCCATTTTAATAAAGCTCTTACCAACTTAGCCGTAATTTATTCTGTTGCTTGCAACTAAAGACTCTAAATGTACACAGCCATCTAAGAGTAGCGTAGCCATGTCTTCCTACATTTTCGTTCCCTTCTCCTACCTAACTTCTGTTACAAATATTGCTCAAATGTGGACACCTAACATTTTAGGCCTTTGTGCAGTGGGTTGACGGGCCACCCGGCATTCAATGTTTGCACCGCCATTTGCTCCATCTATAAAATAACGGTCTGGAAGTAGTTGACATTTCTTTCACCCATTCTTCCAACAAGCACTCATTGAATAAATACCAGCTCCAGGTCTATGCTAGGTATTAAAGTTGAATTGTTTTTAAATGAGTTTGTATTGCACACATATACTCTTTTTATTAAAAATCCGAACATAACAGATCAAGGACAAGTTCCCCTTGAGCACCCCCATTCCTGTTCCTCTCTACGCCTTTCTCGCATGTACCATTATTTCAACTTTAGAGTGACTTTCTCCATACTTTTTCTACATAAAAAATAAAAACTATGAATACTAGAAAGCCACTCCATGTGTTCTGGGTGTAAGGATTTAATGTAGGTTTTAGGGACTTAAACCTTTGGACTAGAAGACGATTGGAGGAATGACGGGCATTTTACTTCTAAGTGGCTTTATTGGTCAGAGGAAGTGACGATGTGCAACCGAAATGGACTCTGGATTGGCAAAGGAGAAAAAGGCTTTATTATAATTGCTGATGATGTTGAAGTAATGAGAGCATCTTCTGGGCACAAAGGACTGTTCAGAAATGTTCACTAGCCAAACAAACAAGCAAGCAAAATATAACCAGAGACACCGAAATTAAGAACAAACTGACAGTAACCAGAGGGGAAGTAGGAGGGGATAACAGGGGAAAAAAGGGGGAAGGGTTTTCAGGAATAAGTATAGAGGACACACGGACAAAACCAAAGGAGAGTAGGATCAAGGGTGGGAAGTGGGGGTGGCTGGGGTGGGGGGAAAATGGAGACAATGTACTTGAACAACAATTTAAAGAATGGGGGGGGGGGAAGAAAATGTACAGTAATGGGCTCAGGCCCTGGGAAGTCCATCTACATCAGAGAAACAGTATGTCCCTCTGCCTCAGATGCATTTCTTGCTCATCCTGGCAAAAAGCGATGTGCTACCTGTGTCCCTATGGAGTCCCAGTGGAGTCGACTCCAGGTCACCCAGGTGCCCAGGTGGGATCCACCAGGAACCCAGGTGGATTCCAGATGCCTTTTCTGCATGCAGTTCCGCCCCATTCTTGACTGCTCCTCATTCATT
>PVKM010036790.1:0-14795 GCA_004027735.1 Carollia perspicillata | reverse complement strand
TGCAAGGATGGTTCAATATTTGCAAATCAGTAAATGTAATACATCACATAAACAAAAGCAAAAACAGAAATCACATGATCATATCAATAGATGCAGAAAAAGCATTTGATAAGGTACAGCACCCATTTATGATAAAAACACTTAGCCAAGTGGGAACAGAGGGAGCATTCCTCAACATAATAAAGGCCATATATGAGAGACCTACAGCTAACATTATACTCAATGGGCAAAAGCTGAAGTCTTTTCCACTAAGATCAGGAACAAGACAAGGTTGTCCACTTTCACCACTGCTATTCAACATAGTATTGGAAGTCCTAGCCACAGCAATCAGACAAGAAAAGCAAATAAAATGCATCCAAATTGGAAAAGAGGCAACAAAACTCATTATTTACAGATGACATGATAGTGTACATAGAAAATCTTCTAGACTCAACCTAAAAACTGCTCGACCTAATAAATGAATTTGGCAAAACAGTGGGATATGAAGTTAATATCCAGAAATCAAAGGCATTTATGTATACTAATAATGAAACAGCAGAAGCAGAAATCAAGTAAAAAAAATCCCATTCAATATAGCAAAAAGAAAAATAAAATACCTAGGAATAAACCTAACCAAGGAGATAAAAGACCTGTATGCAGAAAACTACACAACACTGAAGAATGGAATCAAGGAAGACACAAACAAATGGAAACATATACCGTGTTCATGGATTGGAAGAATTAACATCATCAAAATATCCATACTACCCAAAGCAATATACCTATTTAATGTAATTAATGTAATACCTATTAAAGTACCAATGGCATATTTCACAGACATAGAACAAACATTTCAAAAATTTATATGGAACCATAAACAACCCTGAATAGCAGCTGCAATATTGAGAAAGAAGAGCAAGGTAGGAGGGATCACAATACCTGATACCAAATGGCATTACAAGGCCACTGTAATCGAAACAGCCTGGTATTGGCATAAAAACAGGCACATAGACTAATGGAACAGAAAAGAGAGCCCAGAAATAAACCCAAGCCTCTATGGTCAGTTAATATTCAACAAAGGGAGCAACACCATAAAATGGAGTAAAAATAGTCTCTTCAATAAATGGTGTTGGGAGAACTGGACAGCTGCATGTAAAAAAATGAAACTCGAGCACCAACTTACACCATACACAAAAATAAATTCAAGATGGATAAAAGACTTAAATATAAGCCATGACACCATTAAAATCCTAGAGGAGAACATAGGCAGGAAAATCTCAGATATATCACGCAACATATTTACTGATATGTCCCCCAGAACAAGGAACATAAAGGAAAGAATAAACAAATGGGATCTCATTAAAATTAAAAGCTTCTACATGGCTATAGAAAACAGTATTAAAATAAACAGAGAACCAACTATATGGGAAAACATTTGCCAATGACATGTCAGACAAGGGTTTAATCTCCAAAGTATATAAAGAACTTATACAACTCCACTCTAAGAAGATAAGCAATCCAATTAAAAAATGGGCAAAGGACTTGAACAGACACTTCACCAAGGAGGACATCCAGAGGATTCAGAGACACATGAAAAGATGCTCAGTATCACTAGCTATCAGAGAAATGCAAATTAAAACCACAATGAGATACCACTTTACACTGGTCAGAATGGCCATCATAAACAAAGCAACAAACAACAAGTGTTGGAGAGGCTGTGGAGAAAAGGGGACCCTAGTTCACTGTTGGTGGGATTGCAGACTGGTACAACCACTATGGAAAACAGTATGGAATTTTCTCAGAAAACTAAAAGTGGAACTGTCTTTTGACCCAGCAATTCCACTGCTAGGATTATATCCTAAGAACTGTGAACCACCAATATAAAAGAACCTATGCACTTCAATGTTCACAGCAGCACAATTTACGATAGCCAAGTGTTTGAAGCAACCTAGGTGCTCATCAGTAAATGAATGGATCCCAAAACTATGGTACATATACACAACAGAATTCTATGCAGCAGAAAGAAAGAAGGAGCTCCTTCTCTTTGCAACAGCATGGATGGAACTGGTAAGCATTATGCTGAGTGAAATAAGCCAGGTGGTGAAAGGCAAATATCATATGATCTCACCTTTAACAGGAACCTAAGCAACAAAACAAAGAAACAAGCAAAATATAACCAAAGACATTGAAACAGAAAACAGGCTGACAGTAACCAGAGGGGAGAGGGGAGGGAATTTCAAGGGAAAAGGGGAAGTAATATTAGGAACAAGTATAAAGAACACACGGACAGAAACTAAGGGGTGGTGGAAATGGGAAGGAAGTTAGGAGCACTGTGGGGGTGGATTGGGATGGGAGTAAAAGACAGAAAACTGTACTTTAACAACAATTAAAATAAAATATTAAAAAAACATAGCTAACAAAAAAGAGAAGCAGAAGGAAAGACTTGGAAAAAGAAAAAAAACAGTAAGAAATGAACAAAAAAATATTGGAAATAAACACACTAGTAGGAATTACAAAGGGGTTAGATGAAGGAGAGGATTGAATCAGCCACCTGCAGAATAAGGTAGCAAAAAACACCCAGAAAGAGCAAGAAAAGGAAAAGAGACTCAGAAAGAACAGAGAAGTGTTAAGGGAACTGCAGGACAACATAAAACATAGTGATATCTTTAGAATAGAGATACCTGAAAGAGAAGAAGAGCAAGGGATAGAAAATATGTTTGAAAAAGTAATGACGGAAAACTTCCCTAACTCGATGAAAGAAAAAGTCACACAAATCCAGGAAACACAGAAGTTCCAATCAAGAGGAACCCAAAGAGGCCCACTGCAAGACACGTCATTATTAAGATCGCAAAATTCCAAGACAAATACAGGCAGCAAGGGAGAAGAAGGAAGTAACATACAAGGGAGCCCCAATAAGGCTAGCAGCTGACTTCTCAATGGAAGCACTGCAAACAAGAAAGGAATGGTAAGAAATATTCCAAGTAACGAAAAGCAAAGGCCTGCAACCAAGACTACACTAACTAGCAAGGCTCTCAATTAAAATGGAAGGTTAGTAAGGAGTTTCCCAGACAAAAGAAGCCTCAAAGTATACACCTCCTCCAGACCAGCTCTGCAAGAGATGCTAAATGGCCTGCTTCAAGAAAAGGAAGAAAAAAAAAAGGGTGTGTGTGAGAGAGAGAGAGAGAGAGAGAGAGAGAGGTATGAAAAAAATGGCAATGAATAACATATCAATAATAACCTTAAATGTAAAGGGTTAAATGCTCCAATCAAAAGACATACAACAGCTGAATGGATAAGAAATCAAAACCCACACATATGCTGCCTACAGGAGACCCACCACAGAACAAAAGACCTACACAGACTGAAAGTGAAGGGCTGGAAACAAATATTCCAAGCAAATAGAGAGGAAAATAAAAGCTGGGGTAGCAATACTCATATCAGACAAAAATAGACTTCAAAAAAAGGGCCATAAGAAGAGATCCAGAAGGTCACTTCATAATACTCAAGGGAAGAATCTATCAATACGACATAAACATTGTGAATATGTATGTACCCAACATAGGAGCACCCAAATATATAAAGAAAATCTTAGAGGAAGAAAATCTTATCTCACCTTTAAGTGGAACCCAATCAAGAAAACAAACAAACAAGCAAAATATAACCAGAGACACTGAAATTAAGAACAAAAGGAGAGTAACCAGAGGAGAGATGGGAGGGGCTAATGGGGGGGAAAGGGTGAAGGTTTTTCAGGAACAACTGTAAAGGACACATGGACAAATCCAAGGTGGGGCAGAGTCAGGGGAGGGATGTGGGAATGGCTAGGGTGGGCAGGAGCGGTGTGGGGAAAGGCAGAGAACTGCACTTGAACAATAATAACATTAAATCAATAAAAAATAATACTCATCAGCAATAAAGTGCTCTGGAGATCATCTGACCTGCTGGATGGGCATTCTCTCAGCCACTCACTAGCTGTGTGACTTTGGAGAAGCTACTTAACCTCTTTAAACTTGAGCTTTTCTGAGATTTAAAGTAAAGTTGGTGATAATATCCCCCTGATGGGTGTGTTTCAAGAGGGAGACAAGCTAATGCCTGTGAAGTACTGGATGGTGCTTGGCCCAGGGTGAGCCCTCAAGACTTTAGGAAGGAAGCTCTAGTGTTGAATACAAGCTTGCTGTGCCTTAGCATTGCAGGATTCTTTATGTGACTACTACAAAAGAAAAAATAGGAACTCTCATAAATCTTCCCCTACTTCTTTGTATTTTCCTATTTTAAAAACCATATGACACATGTGGCTTAAGCAGCCTCAAATCTCTTTGGAAAGCTAGTGGGGGAGCTGTAAATGATAGATAAACACATAAAATGTCTTCACAACCTACAAAGTATTAATAATATTTTCTGAATGATCTAGAAGAGGTGGTTTAATATTGGATTAAAGACAGTTTTGAGGTAGAAAGCTGAGGCTGGGTGAGATATTTTGAAGGCTGTAGATTGTGTTTCCTTATGGGATTGTCATGAGGATAACCTTGAGTTCTTTGAGGACTGGCCCCAACTCAGTACCTACTTCACAGATGCAGATGCCCTTAGAGGGAGACTAGCAACTGGCTGTCACAGACGGGAGGGATTGAGATGATTTTCTTATCCCTGGGAAACATTGGGTTACATGTAGCTAGTATGTATCAGGGAAGGGGAGATGAAGGACTGACCATGTGCAAATGGACGTGGTTGATTCCATTTCTCCCACTTCTCCATCCTTCACTTGAGAATGTGTTACTGAAGACCTCTCAAGGTATACATTTTATGTGGTAGGAAAATAAAGAAATGTTATCTATCACTTACTCTCTGCCCTCTGTATTCCAAATCCCTATTGTTCATCTTAGTGTCTGGTACTTACTTGGTAGTCTATAACGATTTCAATGAATGAATAAATTAATGGGTCAGTTAGGAATAAAAGAAGAATTAAAGAAAGAGCCCCTTACAAGAGGTAAACCTCCCAAAGTTGCAGAGTTATGTATTTATTCTGATAACAAAGCATAGTCTGGTCTTCTGTGTACTCCACTGTTAATTCTGTTCTACCATTATTCAATTTAAAAGTTAATTAAGGACCCCTGATGTATTTTATTTAGCACTTACTGAAAATGAATCAATACTTGCCTATAGAAAGCATATCTTGATGTCCATGCTTCCTGCCATCTGTGGACATGGAAAGAGATAGTTTTATGGAAACTTGGGGGTTATAAACATGGAGAATCTTACATAAAAGCTGGGTTGACAGCTTTTGCAGCAATTTTTGTGAGATCCCTGCCAAACACACAGCTGAGGGGAGGTGGGAACATGTTAAAGAAAATTGCTTAGTAGTAGTATTTCTTCTTCTCTCTTCTGGTCAATATTCTGGACACATCTGGGTGAAGGGATGTTTAAATGACTCCTCATAGCTTTTTGAAGTCTACTGGACTACTGCCAGGAATACTTTTTTGCTGCCCACCAGCACCTTCCTTGTGTTATTGGGAAACATGAGGGAAGTATCTTTTAGGTCAGAGTTTGAAAATTCCTAGAGCTGTGCAAATCTCTCTTTGCTTTCTCTGATTCTCTGCTAGTGCTAGTCCTGCACGAAGCTAAAGAAAGCCTTCATGCCCCCAGCCTGGTGTTCTGGCTGAGACTCCTTCCACAGTCATACCGCAGATGACAACACCATGGTGCCAGGTGGGGGTGGGGCACAGAGGACCCTGGCCAGTGAGGCCTCATCCTGGATTGCTTGACTCACCATGGAGTTCAGCCCAGTTTGGAAACAGATGGAGCCTCTGCCTTTTACTCTGAAGAGCCATCCACTGCAACACCTGGATTCATTTAACATCAGATAACATTACCTGAGTACCTCCACTGTTCTATGCCAACAGGGAAGCCCATGTCCATTCCCACCTGGAACTCACAGGCTCACATCTCTGAAAGGAGTAGCAGTGCCTTGGACATGATGCCAAGGTGAATCCAGCTCATTTGCAAGTCCACCTGCTCAAAGCTCTCCTAATTCTGGGAAGAGTTTGAGCTTCACTGAAAGTTTCCCTTTGTGGGGTAGATGATTTATTATTTGTTTGAAGGAAATTAGTAAAGTGTTCCTTAAAAGCTTTTATGTTAAGGTGAATGGAGAGAAATTAGCTTCTCAGTTTTTTTGACACTTAGAAATCTTATGCCTTTCTGCTTTTATGTTTGGTTCTCCCTGCCCTTGACAGGATCGTAGAATTCAGATTCAGTTCCATGCATACATTTCCTCTACCTCCTAATGTCAAGGATTCCTTTTTCAACCATATTTCTCTAAGAACCCATTTTCTGTCATGCTCTTCTGAAACAAGCCAACTACTGCAGGCTGATTAATGTCTCTTGAGGTTCCACTCGTGGACTTACTGCAGAAACTAGAGCCCTGTCTTCCTCCTCAGATGACTGCCTGATGTTGGAACAGACATATTTGGGGAAATAATGCCTAATTTTTTGGAACAGAGTATAGGCTCAACACGTGTTGATTTAAACTGGGAAAAAAGAAAATTTCAAATTGTTGATATCACCCTCACCCAGGGATAGACTTTAGCTCCATGTCCCCCTCAGCTTAATGCTGTTACTTAGGTCACAGACTAAATGTCACTGTGTTTGATGGGTTCTAAAGTATATGTAAAGGCACAAGAAAGTCTTCTCTTCCAAAAAGATCTTTTCTGTTACCAGTAAACTGCTTAAATTCATCTTTGGAGATGCATTCTTTCAGGTTAAAATCTTTTTTAAATATATTTAAATACCTATATTGTTCTGCATGAATTTAAGATGCTCCCTTCTTCCTAAAACCTGCCTGAGAATGATGAGCTCAGAGAAGGAATGCTCTTGGGTTGAAGGATAAAGAACTTGGGAATGGTGACCATTCAATGAGACAGGTGAAGCCTGATGGAATCTGCATGGGAAATGTGGAGAGGACAGAAAGTTGTTCCTATTTCCCTTTTCCATTCTCTCTCTCCTGATTCTAGCCTGACATTAACTGCTCTGTCTCAAGGGACTTTCACTGGCTATTCTTCCACCTGATGGTAGTTCTTCCAAATTCTAGCTCCACTGACTTCCAAAATGACTTGCATGAAAGTGACTGGGAAGGATGTACCTCTCGTTAATGTGGGCACCACTCACAGAGACTACTGATGCCCAACTGTATGGCAGCTATGCAGTCCCGGGCCTAGGCCCTGGACCTTATTTCATGATGCACAGAGGGTGAAGGTAACCCTTCCTACCTGCAGCAAAACCTTCTATCTGTAGCCTATAGAATTCTATTTAACTTCATCTTCTTGGAATCCCTCCCCATTAATCATTTCCCCTATCTCCTATATTTCTAAAACCTCTGTCTTCCCCCTGGGTTTTCTATTAACATTAATTTTATTCAATCAGCTCTCATCTTCAAAACAAACCAAGCAAGCAACCAAGCAACCAAGCAACCAGTCAACCCAAATCCTATATGCACACTAGAACTGAAATACATTTTTCCTTCGAAATTAAATTTCTCAGAAAAAATTGTACAGGTCAATGTCTCCATTTTCTCACCACTCTTTCTTTCTTCAGTTCATAGCATTTAGCCTGGCTTTACTTCAACCAGAGTAATTAATATCCCCTTTGTTGCTAAACACATTACATATTGTATAGTCTCCAGTTTACTTAGTTCTTAGTTCTTGACACACCCAGTCACCAGGTCAAAATCTCTTGTTTTCCTTGGCTTTATGATAACTCACTGCTCTGGTTTACTTCCTTTTCTCCATATTTTCTAAAGTTTCCCCTCCTCCCTATTTCCATAATGCACTGGTTCCTTTTTCTTTGTCATCACCCATGTACATTAGGTCAGAGGTTTCTTAAAACAATCGATTCAATAAAAGAATTTAGAGGGACCTGTAAAAAATTACTAATATTTTTAGACTGTCAAATAACAACATGAAAAATCTTAGAGTGTCATGTGTTACAATAATGATTTACTAGAAAAATAGCATTTACTTGTTAAAAATTAGAGAGAGCATATCCACAGAAGAAAAGACAAACCTTTGAAAGGAATACAGTTAACTTTATAAAGAACTTGCTCATTTGTGCTCCTGGACTGGTGAAATTTCCACCCCTGACAGCCATAGCCTGGGACACAGTGTTTGGAAATGTCCATGAGAAAATTGGAGCTGGCAGTGATACCAGCATTCCTTACGGCAGTTAGTCCTCTGCTCTGTAACTCATGAATATTTTCTCTCACTTTGTCTCTTGTCTTTAACTTTGTTTATACAGTGGCACCAGAGATGGAACTACCAGACAATGACTTTAATATAACTATGCAAACTAAAAATAGAAGGTAATTTGTTTGATGTAATTGAAGATATCTATAAAACCCCACAGCATATAATGCACTACATGATGAATTTTTAAAGCCTTTCCCTTTGAAACTGGGAATGGGACAGCAATATTACCACTACCATATCTGTTCAATGTTCTACTTGGAGGACTTAGCAAATGCCGTAAGGTAAGGCAAGTCAGTTAATGGCATAAATATCGAAGGAGAAGAAATAAAACTGCCATTGTTTATGAGTTGTTAACATAAAAATTATGATGGTTAACATAAAACATATGATTGTTAAGATAAAAATTTAAAATAACAAGTTGTTAATATTAGTGAGTTTAGCTAATTTTCTGTGAAATCAATTTAAAACATAACTTTTCTATAGCATCAACAGAGTCATATATTTAGGAATAAATCTAATAAAAGTCTGTGAGACATTTATGCAACGTATGTAAAATTATTAAAGAGACATTAAAGACCTAATTAAATGAAAACAATATTTTGAAGATGTTAATTCTCCTCCCAGAATGACTTCTAGGTTGAAAGCAAGCACAGTAAAAATCTAGGGGTATGCATGCATGTGTGTGTAGAAATGGATAAATTGTTTCTAAAAGATAGATGGTAGAAGAGCCAGGTCAGTCTTGAAGATGAAAACAATGTGGGAGAACCTATCTGTATATCAAGATTTATTATTTAAGGAACAATAATTCAGGCAGTATGTTTGTGCGAAGATAAGAAAAAAAGACTAAGGGAACAGAATAGAAAGTTCAGAAAAAGGCAGATACACATACAAACATATGATTTATGACAAGTGGCAGTGGTGAGGGATAGCCAATTCCAGGTGGGTTATAGATCCAAATATGACAGATAAAACAGGAGAGTTCCTGAAAGATGATACAGGAGAACATCTTTATGACTGTGAGATGGAGACTTTAAGGAGAATACAATGACCAAAACCCAAAAGCATTAATCACAATAGAAAATAGCTAAATTGGGTTGTTAAAATGAAAAACTTATGTTTAAAAAAGAAGTCATCATGCCCTGGCTGGTGTGGCTCAGTGGATTGAGCACAGGCCTGTGAAGCAAAGAGTCACTGGTTCGATTCCCAGTCAGGGCACATGCCTGGGTTGCGGGCTGGGTCCTCAGTGGGGGACACATGAGAGGCAACCAGAAATTGATGTTTCTCTCCCTCTCTTTCTCCTTCCCTTCCCCTCTCTGTAAATATAAATAAATAAAAAATTTTAAAAAATAAAAATAAAAAAAGTCATCATCAAGAAAATGTAAAGGCAAGCTTCAGAATAGAAGACATTTGCAAAAATGTCAATACTTATGATATATAAGGTCTGTCCAGAAAAAGTCCAGCCATTGTTAATATAACGAGAACAGTTTGTACAACATCAATATAACCTGGTAGCTAAAGAGAGTGGACTGGAATGTGCATGCGTGAACAATGGTGACTTCTGGCTGGGGAGTCAGGGGAGACGCCACTAACTGAACATGTGTATACTCACTGAGTACAATGACTGAGTGGGTAGAGCAATGGATCTGCATCAAATTTTGTATTTGCTTGAACATTCCTCCAAGGAAATTATTCAGATGATTCAAAAGGCTACAGCTACAGGCAACTGGTGATTGGCAGCTTCATCATGACAACGTGCCCTCTTATGCATCACTTACTGTACAGAGGTTTTTGGCAAAGCATCACGTCACCCAGATCACCCAGATGACTCAGCCCTCCTACAGCCTAGATTTGGTGCCCTGTGACTTCTTGCTTTCCCCAACACTAAAATCAATTTTGAAAGAGTAGAAATTTCAGACTATTTATGAAATTCAGGAAAATATGATGGGGCAGCTAATGGTGATTGGGAGAAGTGTGAGGTCCCAAACTTCCTACTTTGAAGGAAATTGAGGTGTCATTGTCCTATGAAAAATGTTTCTTTTGTATCTTTGTATCTTCTTCAATAAATGACTCTATTATTCATATTAAATGGGAAGACCTCATATATCCTACAAATTAATAAGGAAGAAAAGAATAGTATACAGAAAAAAATGGGCAAGAGACTTTTAATTAGAAACTGAACAAAAGAAGATATTGAAATGGGCAAATAATATCTGAGAAGTATTCATTCTAATTAGTAATCAGGGGAGTGTTAATTAAAACTATAATGAACTATCACTACGGATTACCAGTATGGCTAATTTAAAACCAACCAATCCAACACTCTGTGGTGAAAATGTGAAGCTATGGTGGGAGTGTTCATTGGAGCGATTGCTTTTGGAAAGGGTTGATCCTTATCCCTCAAACATGAAGCTACAAGCCTCCTGAGTCAGCAGCTTTTCTTCTAGGATATGCCCATAGGAATATCTTGCACGTGTGCATCAAGTGACTTAGACAAGAATATGCAGATGCACTTTATTCATAATAGCCCCAACGTGTAAACAATGAAGATGTCCTTGAAAAATCAAATGGGTAGAAATTGTGGTATCGTCATAGATGGTATATTATATTGTACTAAAAATGAACAAAATCATTCAGATCAAGCATAGCCAGTGGCAGTTTTCCTTTGCCATTTGTAATGACTATTTTTTTGAGAATATTCCTGGCAGCCCAGACATCTGTGGTGATAAGATGTACAGACTTAGCTTGTGCTGGTCTCTCTATGTGAAATGCAATGTCTTCCTTTTTCACTCCATGCTTTTTTTATTATTCATCTCAGAAGTCATTTCTGTGAAAAATTTTCTGGTCTTCTCCAAGACTATTCTTTTATATTCCCAAAGCATCTTGTACATGACTCTATTGTAGTATTTGTGGCATTTTATTACAATTATAAATCTTTTTCTTTTTTCTGTAATTTACTGTGCCCATCTATTGAAAGAAATATTAATTTTGATTTTCCCACTGCTTAGAATAGTTTTTAATTTTTAGCAAATGCCATATGCCTCAAGCTTGTTATCTAAGTTGAATTAACATTTTTCAGAGATAGAAATGTTGTTTTCATAACTGGGCTACATATACCTAAATCACTGTATATGGAACTGGTGAGCACATGGGTACTTCAGCGATAATTCACATCAGAAGCGAAGGTCCAATGTGGGTTTACACTTTGGATATGACATCAAGTGTGGGTTGGGTGCATATAGAAGTTCTCTACTCATTTATCTTTTCTCCTGTATCATATACCAATGCTTCAGTTTCATATGTTGACATTTTTGCTTGAAGCTATTTACCATGGGAGAGAAGTGGTTAGGCATCTCCTAAAATCCAGGTGGACTACATGTAAGTTGGAGTAAGGCGGCCCATATTGGCTTATCGTATTGCATGCTCTACATCTACAAGTAAGTTCCTCATGCATTACTCTTTGCAAAAATCTTGCAATTCACACAAACAATGGATAAAAAACATAACATTTTCAAAATACAGTGCTCTTAGAAAGGACAACATATCTACCAGGAGATCACTTTATCTTTAATTATTGCTATAAGAGTGGTATTTTTAAGTGAGAAACATAAAACAACTATAAAAGCTTCTGTCCAAGAGTGCAATCGAGGTAAATGTGGTACTTGCATTCCCCCACAAACACATCAAATTTACAACTAAACTACAGAACAACCATTATTCAGAACCACTTGAAATCTAGCTGAATGGAAATCCTACAACTAGAGATTCAAAGAAGAAGCCATGTCAAGACTGGTGGGAGGGGTAGAGACACAGAATGGGCTGCTCCCACACCCAAGTGTGGTGGATAAAAATTAGGAGAAATATCTCAGCTATGGAGGTCCCCCTTGAGGATGAAGAGTCCCAGCCCCACACTAAACTCCCCCTCCCACCCAGCCCATGGCTCCAATCCCAAGAAGAGAAGTCCTCATAAATTCTGCCTATAAAAACCACTGGGAATTATGGCTGAGTGAGGCAAAGGCTGCTGAAGTTCTGGGAAGTTCCTCTTAAAGGGCCTGCATGGACTTACTCAGACTCACTCTGAGTTCCAGTGCTGGGGCAGCAGCTCAAAAGGCATCAGGGTCTTACCAGGAGGAATTGAACTGTCTGGCTTTAGGATGAGGGCTGGAGGGACAACTTGCTGCCAGAAAATAGTGCTGGCAGAGGGCACTATTTTTTTTTTCTGAGCCTGCCCTATACAAAGCCAGCAGACAGGCATGATAACTGAGTCTTCTTCAACCTGGCTATTACTGTTCACCCTACTCTGGTGATTCCCTGAGACCTACACAACCAGCTTTAGGGCCTACCTAAGCTGTTTCCAGTGACTTCTCCATACAAATGGCCTGTCTTTCTTTATGCTTCAGACTTTCCTAAAAATCTCTCAGACAAGTAGCATCTGACCTCAGCATGCTTCATATTTCTTGCTTAGTGGCCCCAAGCCAGGCACTAGTGGCAAATGGCCATGGTTCACAGCTTGGCCTTGCCTGGGAACCTCCAAACCCAGCTCAAATAGAAGCCATCTGAAGATCACTCTGTAGTTCATGCTGGGTGACCTCTGGCAGAAAATAGGCAGAAGCTGACCTTAGCTTGAACCTCCCAGGAGACCCCAGAGTTAGTGCACTCAGTGGACAGCTTCAGACCATGTCAAAACACGAGTCAACCACCTCCACAAGTGACACACTCAAGGATCAGACTCAATAGGCACCAGAGCCCTGCTGAAGTAAGTCCTGCTCTGTGGGATGGGCCCTTGTACAGCTGATCTTCCACAGTGGTCATAGCCAGTGCTTGCAGCAGATATGCCTGAGAGTAAGTTCCTCTCAATGATGTACCGACAGAAATCATGGCTCAACTACAACAGGAGGGTGTACACAGCCCACATTGGGGGAGGTGCACCTGGATTGCGCAGCTCAGGTGAACATGGAGGCTACGTCACTGGATCCTACAGGATACCTACTACATAAGGCCACTCTACTAAGCCTGGGAGACATATCAGCTCTACCTAATACATAGAAACAAACAGGGAGGCTGCCAAAATGAGGTGACAAAGAAACATGACCCAAATGAAAGAACAGAAAAGAACTTCAGAAAAAGAACTAAACAAAATGGAGGCAAGCAATCTACTAGATACAGAGTTCAAAATATGGTTATAAGGATGCTCAATAGGAAACCATAAAAAAGAACCAGTCAGAAATGAAGGATACACTAACTGAAAAGAATAATTTAGAGGAACTCAAGAATCAAAACAGAATTTAGAATATAAAGAAGCAAAAAACGCCCAATCACAACATCAAAATGAAAAAGAATCCAAAAAATGAGCATACTCTAAGGAGCCTCTGGGACAGCTTCAAGTATACCAACATTTGCATCATTGGGGTGCCAGTAGGAGGGTGAGAGAGAGCAAGAAATTGAAAACCTATTTTAAAAAATACTGATGGAAAACTGCCCTGACCTGTGAAGGAAAAATACACAGAAGTCTAGGAAGTACAGAGAGAGCCCCAAACAAGATGAACCCAAAGAGGCCCACTCCAAGCCATCATAATTTAAATGCCAAAAGTTAAAAACAAACAGAGAATCTTCAGTTACCTACAAGGGAGCTTCCACAAGACTGTCAGTTGATTACTCAATGGAAACATGTCAAGCCAGAAGGGATTGCTAAGAGATATCCAAAGTGATGAAAAGGAAGAATCTACAAGTCATACTTTTTTTCCCCCAAGATGGCAGCAAGCTGGGTGGATCTTGCATCCAGTTTGTTTCCTCCCGGAAACAAGCTGTCAATTCAACTAAATTGGGGGGAAATTACCCTGAATCACGAATGGAAGACTGGCAGAAAAAGAGGTTTAGAACCAAACAGCTATAAAATAAGCCATGTTGAGACTGGTAGCAATGGTGAAAAAGTGAAAGGGGCTGACCCCACTCCCTGTGGGGAGTGGTGGCTGAGACACTGGAAGTCAGGGGTAGAGTGTCTCCTCTGAGAGATGCAGTGTCTAAACCCCAGCTCAGAGCACCAGAGCTAGGAAGACACACCCACAAAGCACTTGGTGGTAAAAACTGGGTGGTTTTTGTCTACCAAGGAGAGGCCAGTTACACTGGAGGCACAAGTACCTTCTTATAGAGACAACACACTAAATTGTGTTCACAGCCACTTGCCCTAGTCACCAGTGAAAGGAAGGGAATGAGGACTGCATGGATGGGAGTCTCCTGAAGACAGTCTGGGGCATCTAGCTCTGGAGAGAGATGTAGAGGCACAGCCACTGAGTCACTCTCAGATACTGTTAGTAGACAACTTTTCTGGGCAGAAGAAGGCAATTACCCTACCTTTAGGAATTCCTCATGCTTCACCAGAGAAGCCAGCAGCATTGCTGGGATGGAGTGTAGCAGTCCAGACAAATTCAGGGGGGATAAGTGACTGGCTGTGAGAAAGGATTATTCTCCCCTCTTTCCTATGGACCTTATTGGTGCTACCCAACTCATGGGAACACCCTCCTGGCTTCTGGCAGACCTGATTTCTGGAATCTGGAGGCCTCACCATCCTGAATACTAAGGGGCTCTTCC
>PVKM010036789.1:0-14677 GCA_004027735.1 Carollia perspicillata | reverse complement strand
TTCTTTCCCATAACATTTCTAGGGAGCCAAAGCGGCCCCACCTAGGCTCTCACCTTTTACTTCTTCCACCCTAAGCCCTGCCTTTGTTTCGCTGTCCCAGCTTTAATAAACATACTCTCAAACTCACCTGGGCTCGTGTTGTGAAATCTTTCTTACACAAAGTCAGGAGCCCACACACCACGAGTCGGTCTGAAGCAGATCCACACCGGCCTGGGCCCCATCTCGTAACAAGAGGAAGTGTAAGTAGACACATAATTGTTTTCTAGAAATCGTTATTGTCAGTGTTTAGCTTTTTTCCCATGCTAAACCTCACTATAAAATTAAAAGCAGCTGAATTGTTTATACAATTTTCTGTGCAGTGGTTTTAAATGATAAACGATGACATTTGCAATAAAAAGTAAGTGGTATTTTTTTCCAGAACGTTTGGTGCCATGTTAGATAGTATCGTGCACAACCTTGATACTATCACTTGCCCTTCCCCCTGAAGCCCCGGGCACACATCTAGCCCTCTGATCACCCTGCATGAATCCTGATTTTGGCGTCAGTGGTGCCCAAAGGATGGTGTTGTCCTGCGTTGTCCTCGGCACCAAGGTGGTGTTGTAACGGCCTGCACCACACTCACACTGGGCTTCTGTACACGCGCCGATCAGAAAAATAGGAACAGAATAATGCTGTGTCTCACTGAAAATAATCATATAAAAGGAACAGTGTTGTTCCTACTGATTTAATTTCCCCCCAAAGTTTGACAAGAAGGTGTGGCTCACAATTCAAATGAAAGAAGCCCTCCCTGCCTTCTGTCTCTCGTGTGGAGAGGACCACAGATACCCTCACTCACCGGGGAGCTGGGTTTGCGTGGAAATACCCTCACCTGCCACCACGTCAGGGTATGGCTGGCAGAAGGCCTCAGGGGCTGCCCCTCTCGGAAGCGGACAAGAAGGGCCAGAGTAACACAAGCAAGGGTAGCTAGGGCACTAGACCATGATTATGAGGGTTTGGGTGCCCCCTGAGCTGCGTGTGCAAGTTGGAAGAGAGACATTTCATTGGAATCCTGCTGCCTCTGCCGGTAAAAGGCAGAGAACGCTTCCAACGTTTCTGGCATTTCTGGGGGTACGTAAGCAAGCTGCAACATTCAACTTTTCTCCAGGTGACTTATAGACATCATTGTATATGTCCAGGATTTGGCAAAGAGCAAAGGACGGAGTGGTGCCCGCCGGCAAAGCCAGGACCAGCCGATACTTCCTGTGAGGAAAGGGATGAGAAGAGTCTGAAGAAAGGCCGGACGTCCCTCCATCTATAGAATGGACGCAGGAACAAAACCTCTCCGTGAAGGATCAGGACACAGTAAAAATTTGGATCTCCTTCTGTGGTTCCTGCTTTCCTGGCGTGTCAGCGGCATTGTCCCTTTCTATTGTCCCTTTTTTCCCTCAGGCTTTAGATAGGGGGCCCAGCACAGACCCTGCATTGGAATGGACAGTTCAGCAGTGCATACACCCTGGAGAAGAAGGTTGAAGATACAGGAACACCACTGACCCCAAGAAAAGAGAATTGGCATCGATGTGAGAGCTGCAGGTGCTGAAGAACTTGGATCCGCCTGGAGCAGACGAGATGAAGCAAACCAAGGCCAGAAACTGCGATGTTAACGCCCGTCTGAACGAAAACTGCCACCTCGGTGACATGGGTGCTCGTGTAGGATGTTTAGAGAACCAGGACACTCACACAGGTAAGGGCTGACGGCACTGCCATTACCGAAGGTCGGCCTGAGCATATGCCCTGTATGGGCAGTGGCACCCGCACATCCCAGCTCACACACCCCACTCCCAGACTTCAACACCAAACACGCCTGTGGGTGAAAAGGAGGCACAGCGATCCATCCAACTGGAAGTAGCCTCGCAGGACAGTCTGACCATTAATTCCTAACGGGGCAGGTCATGGTAGGTAGTCACGCCTCTTAGCAAGAATTCATAGCCTCTTAACGAAAAATCGTCTTTGCCCTAAGCAAGCCCTGCCCATTGTTTTTGTGCATCTAGGTTAAACCACCTTTGAAATTCCTCTTTTTCAGGGCCCTGGGGAGAGAACCACACTCAAGAGAGCACACAGTGTTGACTATCCTGTAACCCACCTCCCGCCTTCCTTCCATTCTTCCATTCTTCAGGAACATTTGAAATCTTGCTTCTCAGCGTTGTCATCAGTTTGGCTCAGATAAACTTGTAAAAAATCTCCACAGCCCTGGCTGGGTGGTTCAGTGGGTTAGAGTGTCGCCCCGCACACCAAAATGTTGCAGGTTCGATCCCAGGTCAGGGCCCATACCTAGATTGCAGGTTTGATGCCCAGTCGGGACACGTACCGAAGGCAACCGATCGATGTTTCTCTCTCTCTTTCTCTTCCTCCCTCTCTAAAAAACCAATAAGCCTGTCCTTGGGTGAGGATTTTAAAAAGTTCCCTACAGGTGTGGACATTCCTTATATCCGATAAGATGCAGTGTTCTATACAATGATGAATTGCAGATGGCTACAAAGGGACCCTCGGTCATTAGTGTCCACGGTACTTAGAGAGGACAATAAGAGGAGGGTGGTGTTCTCTGATACAAAGGTCACCAACATATTGGGGGTGAAAACAGAAATCCGTGAAGCATTGGTTGAAGAGGAAATAGAGCACTGGGTATAAAGGTCAAACTTCAGGCCAATTGGAGTAATGAAGGCCAAGTTCCCCACCGTGAGGACGATGTGTTGATCCAGCAAAGACAAGTTCACGCCTCGTGAAGTAATTTCCACCAGGCTTCCCCACACGGGGAGGGATTTGCCGAGAATGTGCAGCTCCCTTTTCACCCCCAACAGATCCAGGGTTCTCACACGGGCCTGCCCGGCTGAGTAGTGGGCGTGTCAGCATCAGGCTGTGTCTGCCAGGACAAAGGCTGGGGGCTTAAAGAGCACAAGAGTTGTGTTTATTTCTCCAGGGTTGGAGGCTAGAAGCCCAAGCTCACGGTGATGGCAGAACTGGTTCCCTCTGAGGGCTGTGCGAGACGGATCAATTCCAGGCCCATTTCCGTGGCTGGTCGATGCCCGTCTTCTCTCCGTGTCCTCACATGGCCTTCCCTCCACAGGTGTCCACGTCTCCTCGTCATAGAAGGACACCAGTCGTACCGGATTGGGGTCCACCACCATGACCTCTTTTCAACTCAGTTACCTCTTCAAAGACCTGTTCTCCCCCAAAAAGGTTACATTCTGAGATGCTGGGTATTAAGATTTCCAAATACGAATTTGAGAAGAGAACACAGTTCAGCTTTAACAGGGGCAAAAACCAAAATGTGGTCCTGTGTCTTCTCTGTTTCAGCACCCCCCACCCCCACTGTGTTTTATTTCGAGATAAGCGGCCCCTGAGTGTCGGGGGAGCTGAGCCTCACCCTCTGCGGCAGTGAGGGCAGACAAGCCTTGGGCTCCAACTTTCTTTCCTGTGCCAATTCCTTTCCCATTGCTCCCCATCTACTTATGAAGAAGCCAGATTATTTATCCTACAGGATAAATAAATAAGAGTTCTCGAATTCTGGGTCTAGCTAACTGGATTTCTGTGTTCTCATTTCACATGTTCTTCTGTTATTTCCTGAAGAAAACTGGTAGTCAAATCTAGGGGTTCAATTAGATTCAAGTTCAGTTTTTTGGCAAGAATTCAGGGGTGGTGGTGTGTGCTTCCTGACTGGCACCATCTTCCCAAGAAGCTGACCGCCAGTTCCCCCTGGAAGGGTGGGCCTGCGTTACCGGAGAGGATTTCTTATCTTGAAAAGATAAGTGGGCGCCTGAAGTTGTTTGCTGCTTTGGATTATTCAGCTCTTAGCAAGGATGTACCTTGTGGCTACAAGCCACTTCTGTTAGCAAGTGCCACTCGGCTATACACAACAAGCCCCATCTGCTTTGGGGCCAGAAATCCATTGTCTCGCTGCCGCCAAAAATGCTGCTTCGGTCCATAAGTTCCCTTCCTGAACTCCTCTCCTCTTCTCCCTGCCTCCCAGCAGCCCAGTCCTCAGATCCTGCGTGGGCAGAAACTAGAGGAAAGGAAAAGTCTTTTGTACTGAAGCCGGATCGTGATTGGAATGTTCTTTGGGGGTCCCTCTTCCCTGACAGCCCCGAGTTTGAGCATGCCCTCTGTTGGAGGCAGGCCCTCCAGCCAGGGACCCTCCCCTGCACAGTGTGTGTTCTCAGCCCAGGGAGATGAGCCTGCTGAGGGGGTGGGGGCATGGTGACCAGCAAGGCTTCACAGAGGAGGGGATTTGGAAGTGAGCCTTGGAGGAGGAGGAGACGTTTACAGGGTGAGCAAGGCAGAGTAGGGGCCTCTGCAGACAGAGGAGCAGCACAGGCGGGGTGAGCTGGGGGCACGCACCGGGCCTGCAGAGCACCCAGGGCCTGCGGTTACTCTGCGGGGATGCTGGGCGGTTGCTCCGACCTTCCTGGTAGCCCAAGACACACGGCCATTTCCTAATCTAATAACAGGCAAACACTCTGGCGTCTGCTCAGTGCAGGCCATGGTCTTGGAACAAAGGAACCCAATTAAAAGGCCATCATAGGGGAATTCAGGAAAAGGGAAAAAAAGCCATTGATCAAATCAACGCCCAGTCGCCCAGAGGGGCTGCTCTGCGGCCTGCTGCGACAGGACTCTTCCTTGTGCTCCGCGCCATCTCACTGGGACATGGCGCAAGACCTGGGGATCGGCCCGCCACCCCTCCCCCCGGCCAGCTGTGCCGCACCTCACTAGACGGTCTCTGGATCTCAGTTTCATCGCCTGCCAAACCTTGCAGGAAAAAACTATCAGGAATCCTGTTAGCTACTCCTTCAAAATACATCTGATATTGACCCACTTCTCACCACCTTGTGGGGGCAGAAAAATAATTTTCCTTCCACCTTCCTAGGTTCTGGCTGGACTAATAATCAGATAATGTCACAGGAGAAAATGACTAAAGTTATTACATATGTACATACAAGGTTCCATAAAGATATGAGACCCAAGGACACACTGAGCTGTTGAAGCTTGGATACCACTCTGGACTAAGGAGAGGGAGTCGAGGGTCTGGGATTTCAAAGGGAAAGTAGGCAAGGCCCCGGCAGACGAGAAAGAGCAAGCAGGTGGTGAAGAAATTCTTGCTGGGTCACCTAAACACTGGGACGCACGGGGGAGTCTCACCCTCGCTTGGATCCCCGCTGTCTAGCACGGTGAACTCATACACGCTAAGGTGAATATGGTATGGGTCCCTTCCTGAAGCAGGTTTTTCTGATGTCCTTCAGGCAGATAAAGGAGAGGGGGTGTCAAAGGTTCTTTTTGAGACTTTTGTTTCTTAATAGCCAGTTTAAAATCAGTATCCCCAAAAGCACATTTTGGAGTGGCACACACTGTGTCCCCTGTAGCCCCCTGGCTACCGCCCGGTCCTAATCCCCATGAGCTCCCGCCCCGACGCTGCGTGAACTCGCTCCTGCTCTTGCTGCTCCTGTCCTGCACCAGCAACCAGACTGAGTGCCCTGAATTGTAAAGTCAAGTCGTACCTCTGCCGTGGCTTTGCACCTTGCTCGATATTCTACCCGATGTCCTTGATCTCTGGCCCCAGCGCCTCCCATCCCCACCCCAGCCACACACAGACCTCCTTGCTGGGCAGCCAGACCGCCGCCCCCCCGCCCCCCTCCGTTAACTCCCATACCTCCCCCAGGCCTGCTCAGATGCCCTTTTTGGCCTCTCCTGAGGTTTCACCTGAGCATCTTACTACGAATCACAGCTCCCTGCCCTCCCAATCCCACCTCTCTTGCTCTGCTGTTTCTCCTACAAAGCACTTGTCACTTTTTAACAGGCCATGGAATTTCCATTGTTAAATGCCTCTTGTTTTTGTCTCTCTTACTCCACTAGAATATAAACAAGTTCCACAGGGGAGGGGTCTTTGTTTTTCCATTCACTGATTATTATCAAATACCTAAAACACTCCCTGGCACATAGTAGGCTCTTGGTAAATAGTTGTTGAATAAATGAATGAATGAGTCTATCATAATAAGGTTCTTGCTTCAAAAGGCCATTGTGAAAGTTAAGGTAAATAATAATTTATTAACTTGCTTTGGAAAGGGAAGGAGTAAACATATAATGAATACCCACTGGTACTAGGTACCCTGCAAAACAGTTTACATGGTCTATCTCATTTATTCCTCACGATGAACCAAATTCACAGGGGGCTGGGGTGCTGGCCTGGAGAAGGGCCAACTTGGGGTCCTGGTCATACCCACCCACGGCTGCCCTGAGCTGAGGGCAGAGGCCTTGGCCCAGAGGCTGAGCTGCACGCAGCCAGGGCCCCCGGGGAGGAGGGCTCTCCCGCAGGGAAGGCGGCCCCTGGGACTGGGAGGAAGCGTTCCCTCCACGTCTGGAGGTGGGGGAGAGGGTGCACATGATGTTGGGACATCGGGGGTGCAGAGGGGACTCTTGTCGGGCAGGGAGACCTTTTTAGAGGCCCCACCCTCACAAAAGGAAGAAGGTTCTGGTTTCCCTTCAGAAGAGCCCCCAGACGAGTGGGAGGGCTGCCCTCAGTGCCTGGCATTCGGCCTCCCCTTTGGGAGGGTCGCTGTAGCCCCTCTCCCAACACTCAGCTGCGTCCTCAGACCCAGAGCTTGTGTGTCTTCCTGGCAGCAGAGGTGGGGGACCCCATCTGGGGCCTCTTGGCAAGTAACCAGGAGGTTGCTCTGGCTGGATGGTTCAGTTGGTTGGAGTATCGGCCCTGCACCGAAAGGTCATGAGTTTGATTCCTGGTCAGGGCAGATGCCTAGGTTGCAGGTTCAACCTCATGTTGGGGAGCATATAGGAGGCAACCAATTGATATTTCTCTGTTACATCTATGCCTCTCTCTCTCTTCCCTTTTCCCCCCTCTCTAAAAACAATGAAAAAAATGTTTTGGGGTAAAGATAAGGAAAAAAAAGAAAGCAAGAAAGAGGTCAAAGGGATACCCAAGGCCAGAGGACATCATGGGACTGTCATTGGGGAACCTCCTCTGGCCAAAACCAGAGAGGGCAAGTTTGGCTCTGTTGAAACTCCAACCTGGGAGCCTGGGCCTGAAGGGGCAGCGCCCTGAGGACAGAGTGGCTGTGTCTGCCCCTCAGTCCTGCCTTCACAGAGTCATCCACTGAACCTGTGTGCTCCTCTGTGGGAATGAGACACCCCACAGTGCGGAGTACTGTCCCGGTGCCAGGTGCACCACGGTGGGTCAGCCGGGAGCTGTAGGGCTCTGGATTGGACAGTTCCCGCGTGCCGCGGGGACGGGGAGGCTGAAACTTCACCTGCTCCTGGTTCACTCGGGAAGAGGCAGCAAGCTCTCATCGATGCAGGCCAGTGCATACCACCAGGGACACACCTGTAGCCAAGAAAACCAGGGTCATTACAGCAGCAAAGACTTCTGTTTGGGGGGTCCCTGGGTACCTCCAAAGGCGGGAGTTAGGGAAGGATGCTTGTAGAGCTGTGGGGGCTGAAGTTCAGTCAAACGATGGTCTTTGGCAAAGATTGGTCAGAATTTGCAAAGCAGGGAGTTTCTGGAACAGTCTGTGGCCCTAGGCTGAGAGCATGGGCATCCTCATGGAGCATTCCTCTTAGGTCAGGTTGCTTGTATCTTTTCTTAGAACATGCAGGCCTAGATACAGGGGTGTTTACGAGGGTGAATTTGTGTAGCCTGAGCTAGACATCATGGCTTGGTGAGGCACTTGGTCAGTTTTGCAAGTCAGGGAATGTTTTGCAAATTGTGTCTCCTATTTCATTTCTGAGCCCCACCCCCATCTTGCAGCCTGCAACAACCCCGTTGCTAGCGGGATCATTTTCTTATCATCATTCCACAGGTGAAGATCTGGGCCCCAGTCCTCACTCCTGCCTCTGCAGCCAGCTCTGGACACCAGGGGGCAGCAGAGCAGCATCCACGAACCTGCACCCCTCCCCCGCCCTCCCACCCCGTAGTAGATGAAAGAGCCAGGGAAGGGCACTGAGGCCGTCTCAAGAATAAAAAAATGAATAGGTCTGAAGGTTTGAAGTGCCCCACTTGCTTCCCTTTGCTCCCAGGAATTCTGGGAACAGGGAGCAAAAAGGGGAGGAAAGTGGGAGGAGAATGGGAGAGGGGAAGCAGGGAGCTGAGGGCAAGGAGAAAGCATGGGGAGGGAGGGAGGAGGGAAAAGGGGGCCCACAGATCCCAGAGCTGGCAGCTGGATCTCCTCCCCACTCCCCATCTTTTTCCTGCCATCCCTAGGCCTGTCTGCTTCCATGTCCTGGTTTCAGTCTGACCTCCTGACAGCACCTCTTGGTCCCTCTCTGTCTCCCATAGGCTGGCCAAGCACCGGTGGCCCACCTGTCTCCAGGTATCTACTTGGTGCTGGTGGGGGACTGCACCGCCCCCTCAGCGCGCGCGCGCACACACACACACAGAGGCTGTGTTGACCCAGCAGCAGGCTTTTCCTTTCCTCCCCCACGTTTGGCAATTGCTTTGGTCACAAAAGGCTGGTCTAACGTTTTAATCCCATAATGAGGTGGGACTTTTCATATGGCTGGTGATTTGGAATTTGGCTCCAGAACATACATCCGAGGACACACTGGGGTTAAATACCCCACTTTCTAAAGAAACCTGAAAGCAGCTGGGGTCAGACCGCTTCTCAGAGCTCATCACCCCAAGCTCTACCACCTCCCTCCGGGCTCGGGGGATTGAAGACGCCTCTGCAGTGTGAGTTTTTGACCCAACGGGAGGGGGAGAAGGGGCGACGGGGGCTTTCCCACCCTCAAGCCAGCGGAGGGGCGCTCTCGGAAAATCACTCAGGGAGATAGATTGGCGGATAGATTGGGAGATAGAAAGGTGGGACACGCTTGTGGTGTTCGGGGGGGCTCCAAGCAGAGGGGCACTGGTGGCCATGTTGTCGTGGCCGGAGGAGCAAGGACAGCAAGAGGGCAGTGGCAGCACTGGGGAAGACACTCTGGTCCCTTTCCTCCCCGCCTTGCCCAGCACCTGGGACCTAAAGCAGGGGTGAGGAGGGCCCCCCAGCGCTGGGGAGAGGAGCAGTGAGCAGGAAGTGAAGTAGGAATTAGAACTTTAAACTGGACCGGACTTTGTTACTCAAAAGTGACACACAGTTTTGGAGTTTGCCAAATAGGCAGTTTGTGGATGGCAGAGGGAAATTAGACATCATCGGGCAGAGAACATTGACGGGAGGAAATACAAATAGTTGTGTGCTTGTGCCTCGTGCCCTTCGTACCACTCGGTCCGCTGGGAAAAGCGGCAGTATCGGTTCCATTTCACAGATGGAGAAACCGAGTTTGTGGTCACAGAGCTGGTGGTGGCTGGACTGGGTCATAACCCTGCTCCTCCTGCCTCAGCTTCCCTGTGTCCCCCAGCCTCCTTCTCTCCTCAGAGCTGCTACTTTGTAACTCGGAGTTCAGGGCCAGCTAAAGCCATCGTTGGTAAAAACAGGACTGAAAAGGAATCTCCGAGGTCAGAACCCAAGATACAACCACCCCTCCCACCCACGTCATTCAGGCTTCTTCCCAGGATGCCTGCTCCGGGCCTTGGAAGTGACTTCTCACCCCCAGGAGGCACAGACCAGCGCTAATGAAGGCAGCTGAGTTAGCTGGGGCAGTCAGAGCACCATGACCTCGCAGCCAGTCTCCACATCGGCCACTATGTGACCCTGAGCAAGGCCCAGCCCTCTCTGGGCCTCCAGTCCCTCGAAGCAGCCAAACAATCCCCAGGGTCCCTGCCAGGAGAGAAAAGTGATTCTGACTGGTCATGTCTCCCAGGGGACCTATGTGCTGTTTCATAGTGGCCTTCAGGAGTTAGTAGCCTCAGGAAGCAATGTGGAGGTGGGGAGGTGAGGAGAGGGGCAGGGAGGCGCAGAGGTAGGGCCAGGGGAGATATTTTGGGGCAGGCGTCTCCCCGATCACGGCTGGACAATGGTCCAGGGCAGCCATTGTGCTGGGAGTGGAAAATCCTTTTCTGACTCCATCTCCAAGGGCTGAAAATAGTCCAGGGCAGAGCCCCCGGGGACTGGGTTTGGGCCGATGAGTGACTTACCCAGACTGGCCCATTGTTTCTGGCTGGGACAGGGCTGAGACTGGACACCTGGCTCAGCTGGAGCCAAGACGAAGGCGATCCCAGGAAGCCCCGACTACAGGAAGACTCACTGGACCACACCAAGCCTCACTGCAGATGCAGACACTGAGTCCCGGAGCCCTGGCCGGGTAGCTCGTCGGTTAGAACACCGTCCCGATATGCCAAGAATCGACCAATGAATGCATAAATAAGTGGAAAAACAAATCGATGTTTCCTTCTCTCTCTCTCTTTCTCTCTCTCTCTCTCTTCCTTCTTCTCTTTCTCTAAAATCAATCAATCAAACGTTTTTTAAAATTAAAAACATGGGGACAGACTCATAGATGGAGAGCAGGATGACAGCTAGTGAGTGGGGGAGGTGAGTGGGTGAAAGGACTCAGCAAAAAGGAAAAAGGACTCAGGGCCATGGACAACAGTGTGGTGACTGCGGGGGGAGGGTAGAAGGGGACTAAATGGCCATGGAAAAAATACAATAAAGATTAAATAAAAAATAAAGACCCCCCCAAATCAAAATAATATAAAACTGAGGCCCAGAGAGAAGGGATTCACCGAGCCATGTGGGCGGAGGAGGACGAGAGTCTGACTCCTGGGGCTCATTTCCCCCACCCCATCATTCTCCCCCACAAGCACGCTCCCTTTGGGGGGCATGCAGATTCCTCACCCTGCAGCCCAGACGCTGGAGGCCTAGCCCCAGCCGCCCCCACAGGAGACAGGAGCATCAGACGTAGGACTGGCTCCGTCCAAGGCATCGTGTGGTGCCAATGGAGTCACGTCACCTCTCTGGTCTCCCGATGCAAGACAGACCCCCTGCCCCCACTCCAGTCCTCATAACTGAGAGCCCGGTGGGTCTTGGGAACGCCTGAAGGAGCAGCTGTTAGTTGTGTGGCTGGTGAAGATCTAGGTAGCTGATGCCCTAATTGAGGCAGGGAGAACTGGAATGTGGGAGGCAAGTTCTCCAGAGATGGATTGCAGGTGGCCTCAGGTCACTCAGCAAAAGCTGCCTATTCATCGCCTGCCGTGGCCCAGCTCCAGTCCAGTATGCCCATGCTGGGGCTCCAGGACCTTGGTTGAACCCAGGAGCGGCCTCGGCACCCCATGGCAGGTGCCACTGGTTGGGAGAAAAGGCCAAATCTGTTTCCAGAGATGGGCGGGAGCTCTCCAGCCCAAAGGGGCTGCTCCAGAATCTTGATATCAAGGGCATCCTCCTCCTTCCCCGCCCACTGTCCATTCTCCCTGCTGCTGCCCTCCCACAGCCAGACACCTGGACAAACTTCCGTAAGCACACACACAGGCCCGTGGGCCTGAAAGCCACAGTAGGGCTTTCAGGTAGGGCACAGGGTAGTCCCTCACTTTACTCCAGGATGGACCTGCTCCCCTCTTCCTATACTCTGGGGAAGCCTTGGCCACAGGGGGCCCATGGTGCTGGCTGGCCAGACACACTGTCCTTTCCTTCAGAGCACTTATCCTCGTGTGGTTCCATCTTGAATCATGCCAGCTCCATGGTGGTAGGGTCTGGCTGGTTCGCCTTCATATCCCCTTGGCACAGGGCCTGGCATGTAAATGCTTACCACACACCAGGCCCTGTTCTAAGTGCTCCATGCGTGCTAACGCAGGTGGGCCCCGCAATGACCTACTTGGGAGGTAGGGCCTCCTCTTAGAGATGCAAAATCCAAGGCACTGCGAGATTGAGTGATTTGCCCACGGCACCCCGGCTGGAAGAGTTGGAGACCACACTCAAACCCAGGGGGTATGGGCGTAGAATCTGTGCTCTCAACCCCATTCTCACCACCCACGCTGCCTCTCATCTTACATACTGAGGGTCGCTTACAGACCCTCCTTCCCCACAGGGGTTTCCAGTGGCACAGGATGCTGGAAAGGGAACTAATCTGGGATCGGGTGGACCTGGGCTCAGTCTCAACTCACTTAACGGCCTGTGTAACCTGGGGCAAGCCATCACTTTTCAGAGCCTGGCCTCTCCTCTGCTGAATGGGGTGAGAATGCCTATTTCACACAGTTGTGGTGAGGAATAAATGACATAATGGATGAGAGAGGGCCTGGCACGGTGCCTAGGGCATGGGTTAGCACATGAGTTCCCTTTCTCACGCAGCCGACTCTAGACAGATGGGCTAGAATCTGCCATGACAAGCGTGGTGACCTGACCTGGACCTGGACCGGGGCAACTGTGTCCGGGGAGTTTGTTGTTCGGGGACTTTCCTAGCCCTGGAGGGTCAGGGTGAGAATGTTCTCTGGGACTCCCCCTCCCTCCTGGGCCCTGGAATAATACCTGCTACCCAGGGCAGAGACCCCCCTGTGCCAGGTCCCCTGCCCTGGTTGCTCAGAGCTCATTGAGAACAGCTGCTGCAGGCAAATCCGCAGGCTTTTACTTGCCCCACCCCCTGGCCTCAGCTGTAGCTCCGTCCACTTGGGGCAGTGTGGGTGACCGCAGGATTCCCACAAAGGCACAGACCGACCGACCGGCAGTAAAGGGAGCAGAGCAGCAGGGGCAGCCTGCCTCCCTGGCATTTGTCCGGGCGCCATGCTGACCTCCTGAGTGACCTCGGGCAAGGCCCCTCCCCTCTCTGGCCTGGAGTCTGCAGCTGGGCTGGATAATCCCTGGGGTCCCTCCCTATCAGGTGGCTGTGCCTTTTCACAGTGGCCTTCAGGAGTCAACAGCCTCAGGAAGTGATGTCAGGGTGAGGAGGTGGGAAGGTGGGGACGGGGCAGGGAGGCCCAGAGAGTAAGAGGAGATATTTTAGAAGCAGGCAGGTCCCCCCACGTCACTGCTGGACAATGGTCTGGGGCCCGGAGTGGAAAATCCTGCTCTTACTTGAGCTGAAAATAGCACAGGGCAGCAGGATCAGAAGCCTCATCCAGTAGGCAGGTAGCCTGGGCACTGAGCAGCAGGCCAGATGTCCACACTGAGGGGCCAGGTGGTCCAACTAGGGTCCAGAGGTGGGCCCCTGGGCCGGTCCCTGGTTCCCTTAGGGTCTCCATTTCCCACCCCCACCACTGCCTGCCACAGGATTAGATGGTGAGTCAGCCACTCCACACCCTGTCGGTGGAGGGTCCTGTGTCCTTAGAAATCTGCAGGTAGCTAGTTGTAGGAAGGCTTCATGGGGCGAGGCCTGGGTTTTTGGAGTCTCCAGGGCAGCTGCTGGAGGTAGGTGGGCTGGATATGAAAGGAATGGGGACTAAAGAAACTAGGGCCCGTGGTGGCCACAGCCCCACCCCCAATCACCAATGCACAACCAACAATCCCCAAAATCATGATGTATAACCCCTGCCTCTGGGTTCAAGAAGGGCCGAGGGAGTCAGAGCCCGGCATTTATGCACCTGGCCAGCAGCAGAGCATCTTACCTGGGGAGGACATCCCTATAAACTGGGATGGGGTTTAGCCTGAACAGCACTAGTAAGGAAGAGACAGACTCCAGACTACAGAAAAGACGCAAGGACAGCCTGTAACAGGTAGTCACCAAAAAAGTTCATAGGGACTAGTGTTACATTAACAGACGTATCTGACCTAGAATGTGGGACGTAAGCATAGCTCTGTTTTGGGCAGGTCACCCGCATTGCACAATGCAGAGTGATCGTTTGGATCACGGCTTGTGATGGGTCCCTGCCACACGAAGGAGCTGTGGAACTAGATTCTAAATAGAGCAGCCCCTGGGGGTGCCCCATTTTGCCAAGGTAGAGTGGGAAGGGTGGAGAAGGCATAGGAGGCAGGGAAAGCGGGTGAGGGAAAAACCTCTCGGGTAGGGCCAGCCTGTAGGGCAGGGGCCCTGAGTGAGGACAGCCAGCTTTGCCCTATCCCTGCCACAGATCTCCAGAGTGGTCCTGGCTGGACCCAGAACCTGTCACAGGTGAGACTCATCTCCCCCACACTAAGCCCTGACCCAACCTGAGCACAAACCTTGATGATATATAGCTGGATTTTCCCCAGAGGCCGAGGAGTGAGCCTCGGGCCAAAGGGAACCCGCGATCAGGACAAGGAAGGAGCCCTGAGTTGGCCCCCTTGTGACCCAGCCCCTGACTCACTCCAGCTCTGAACCTGGGAACCAGCTGCCCAGCCCGCTTCCAGTTCCTGCACACCCTGCTCTCCTGCCCCGATGTCTTTGCTCAGGGTGCACCCTGCTGCACCTGGATGTCCTCTGATACACCCCTTCTCTCGGAAGCTACAGCTTAGGAGTCTCCCCCCTCCCCCTCCTCCCTGACCACCTGGTCCACCGGTCCAACCATTCAACATTATCGAGTAGTGTGCCGAAGCAACTTGTACCTGCTTGCCAAAGCCAATTGTTAAATTTTCAGGAATTTTGCAGAGAGGCTGGTATCTCATTGGCAGTCTGAAACTGGCCATGGTAGGAGCGTTTGCACTACAGCAGTTGGCAATGCTACAAATAAGGGGTTCCCCTCACCCACCGGGAGGGCCCGTTAGATGGTGTGATGTTTACCAGTACCTGAGTAGTTGTCACCAGCAAGTCCTAAACTGGGGGATCCCAAGGATGGGGGTTCCACCTGACTCCTCTCTGAGCCCAGCAGAGCCAGGTACAAAAGCCAGTTAGCTCTAAAGTGGGGGATACCTCCTATGAGACCACT
>PVKM010036788.1:0-14677 GCA_004027735.1 Carollia perspicillata | reverse complement strand
TCAACTGTCCTCTTATGACCTCTGGGTTCTTTTCCTCTCCTCTAGCTGGATGATGGCACGCCTCCAGAACCAAAGGGGACATTTGTTGATTATCAAACAACTGTGGTCAAATATTCTAAAGCCATTGCGGTAACAGCTCAGGAAATGGTAAGAAGAAAAAGAACTGCCCTGCCCACTGTCGGTGCCCTTTTATCCTCACTGCCACTGAGTCTTCAGTTCCTGGCTCTGTGCTGGAGAGATTAGTTGGTGTTTCTAGTTCCTCCTGGGCCCCAGCTTCTGTCCTTTATCTGCGGTCTCTGTAGCCGCCTGGGGTCTACAAGCCACAGTCTGCCAAGAGAGAATTAGAGACGCCTGAGACTTGGGCAGAAGGATAGGGGAGCAAAGGAAAGAGAGAAAATGAGAATCAAGGAGGAAATCAGAAAGAAGTTGGGAGTTGCAGAGCAAGAAAAAAATCCTATTTGCTTCACAAAGGACTTGAAGTGTTTTTAGAGATTAAAATTATAGTACAAGAGAAGACTTTTGGGGATAAAGCATAGGTTGACAAATCAAATTATAATGCTTGAACAATAAGATTGCCAGTCTTTCAGGCAAAATGAAACAGCACAGATATGTGTTTAAAAAAAAATCCTGACAATAGGAGGCATGGCACTTTTGGAGGTAACTTTTTTTTTTTGCTAAAATGTAATGCAGCCATAATTGTATTATATGGATCTTGAGCTATAAATGACATTGAGAGACAGTGGATGCTGTCTTGATACGTTAAAAAGTTGTACAGAAATGACATGGTGTCCTCAAGGAATTAACAGGAGTACTAATATGAAAGTTCCACTCAATTTTTGTAGGTTCAGGTGGCATGGGACAGAATTTTGAAAGGTGCCTTTTTGATGCTGCCGCATAAGCCCAAATTGAACGGTCAAGCAGCCTTCCCAGCTGGAGGGCCCAGACTGAGCCATGGCGCGGTTCCTGCCCCGTCAGGCCCACCGCCTGTCTGGACAGTTTTGTCATGTAGTCCTGTGTCCACTAGAGGTTGAGCTTGGACCACAAAGGCTTCCCTGGCTGCTGCTGCTGCTGCTCATTCTTAGAAACTCTGTGATTGTGCCAGGCTCGTTGTCGTTGAAAAGGATTTGGGCTGGGAGGGCGGGAGGAACAGTGCCCGTCTCAGTGACTAGGAAAGGCTGGAGCGGGCCGGCCAGCGCTGCTCAGGGGCAGGTCCAGGTCGAGTCAGGCAGCCCGGCAGTGCCGACTCGGAGCAGGAGCACAGCACAGCAGAAGGTGCAGACATTTCATGTGGCTTCAGGGTGTTTCTGGAATGTCTCCCAGGCTAGATTCTTAGCCAGCCTCTCTTGCCCCTTGGTGTCCATGTTCTCGCGGAGCCTGGCCTCAGCTGCATTGCCACTCCTGGGATAACTGGCCTGGGCCCTGGGTTGGCAAGAGTCCTGCTTCACTGCATCGGGGCAGCCCGGCATCATGGTGCGCCGCGTGGCAGGGCTCGAATGAAGCAGCCCTTGGGACAGCCTCACTTCCTTGGGGTTCAGCATGCATTTCTTGGGGCCCCACACCTGAAATCCTGATGCTTCCTGGTAAACATGACTATACATTCCATCCTGCCTCAACGGATAGGGAGTCATTTAAAGGGTTTTTTTTTAGAGCCCTTTAAAATCAAGGTGCTCAAATGCCGCAGAGAGAGAAAGTATTCTCATCAGAGCGAGAGAAGAGGTGAGGCAGGTGGGAAGCCTCATACCCAAGAGGGGCCAGGATCGCTGTCTGGGTGGAGGAGGTTGAAGCTGCAGTTGTGAGAACCAATGCATGCTTGTCGAAGGAAGAGGGAAGTAGAATGTTAGCTAGGAGGGATGAACGGAGGTAAGTTTTTCTGTGAAACAGGAGGGAAATACAGACTATCATGATAATGAAAGGGTAGATCTTGACCATTTAGGCTGCAGTATACCCTTAACTCAATTTGGAGCCAAAACCTTGTCCTGTGGCACACATTCACTGTGAAGCTGTATTTTCTGTAAATTTCTTCCCCCAGAGCTTTGGTCTTATCCATCGGTTCTCAGTCACAAGCAGTCTTTACCAGCTCTGTCCTCATGTCCTGTCTATCCGAGTGGGACCCACTTCTGGGTCCCTGGAGACCAGATGAACTCTCTGCAGGAGTGTGTGACCGGGCGTGTGCACTGCACAGGGACCGTGCCCCCTGGGCTTTTCCTGGGGGAACTCCTCTGGTGACCGACCCATGGGGCAGAGCTGGCTGGGCTGCTGCTCTCACCTCCCAGGGTAGACCCTGAGGGCCCGGCCTCCACGCTGTGTGGCCCGAGCCTAGCATGTTGCCCACTGGCTGGACCAGGTCCTGCTGGCCTGAGAGGAGCCCTGGCCTGTTGTGTGCGATGCAGCATGGGCTTCGCTTGAACTGCCCCCTCTGGTGTCCAGCCCCAAATGCGAGCCAAAAGCTTAAAAGTGAATGAAATCCTTTGGCTTCCAAAGGTATTAACACATGATTCTCATGCTTTTCTTTGTGTGTGTTTTGTGTCTTGCTTGTTTTCTTTTTCCAGATGACTAAGTCGGTTACTAACCCGGAGGAGTTGGGAGGACTGGCTTCACAAATGACCAGTGACTATGGGCACCTGGCTCTCCAGGGCCAGATGGCTGCAGCCACGGCGGAACCAGAGGAGGTCTGCCACCTTAAGCCCCTGTTTTATTAAGGAGCCAACCCACGCTGGTGCCCACTCCAGGGATGGAGGGGGGATCCTCCATAGCTTAGCTCCACTCTGGAAGACCCCAGCCCCCTAGCCAGAACCAGGCCTGGTTCTCGCTGCTGTGCCGCCAGCTCCCAGGTTTAGAGCCAGTGGCCCTAGGCTGTGCACAAGGCTCACGGTCCTCTCTGAGGCCCCCTGGCTGAGGTCTGGGGCCATCTGGGGAGGTGGGCTTTCAGACAGAAGGACTCTTTACGATGTTCTACCAGGTCACCTGTCCCTTGGCACATCACCAGATGCCAAGGGCAGAACACCCACTGCCATCTTCCTTTTGTGTCCCACTCCTGCCCAGCACATTTCCCTGAATTATTTTTATGTTTTCCAAAGACTCACCAAAGTGTGGGGTTTCGCTGCCCCTCTTTTGAGAAGCACTGGGTCACCTACTCTCATGTAACAAAGTCCTACCCAGATATTTTTGGTGGCTTTCTCAGAACTGGCCCAGATCCCTATCCCCATCCTCCTGCAGACTTCTCTTAACGTCATCCACCTGCCTTCCCTCAACCCACTTTCCTTAGCGGCCAACACAGACTTTGCCTCAGAATACCTGCACCCCTAAGAGTCTTAACACGGCCAAAGTTTGGTCCCAGAGGCCACTTTCTAAGAGCTTCCATCTCTGAAACCCCTGAGGAATCCAGTGGCCCTCTGGGAAGCACACCGCGCAGGTAGAACCCGGGGGCACCTGCTGCACGTGTATCAGTGTTAACACAGAAAGTGCTCAGTCCCAGCTCCTACGTGGCTCCTTAGAGAGAGTGCTCAGTCTGAAGTAAAAAAATAAATTAACGGGCTGGATTGCAGAGACATTGGGGAGGCGGAGGTAACTCCGTGAAATGCAGCAAGCTGTTCACTGGGCACAAACGCTGTTCACCCCATCCCTAAATGATCCGGGCTGTCAAGGCAGAAGGTTGTGACCGGTCTTCCCTTCTCCATGTGATGACAATCAGTGTCCCCAAGCTACTCGGTGTTGCAGTTGCTCCTGGGAGTCTGGGGTAAGCATGTCTTAACAAAGGCTCCCAGAGGTACCACAGACATGAAGACCCAAAACAAAAACCACTTTCTAACGTACGCTGTAGCAGTGCATGTGAACAGGAGCGCCATATATATGTGCTTGGGCACATATATATCCAGCATGGGATGACTTCAGTGTCTAACAGTGCCTGCATCTCGAGATTTTTAGAGTGATTGAGCATTTAAGCTGCAGCATGAATAATTCTGTACTCAATGAGTCTGTTAAGTCACCACCAAGAAAGAAAAGTGCTCACAGACCCCACATCAGGGTCTGGACACAGGTACATCTTTTTTTTTTTAAAGTAGACCCATCATCTGGAATTTCATAAACAAGTGTAAGGAAACAGGTTACAGGAAGGAAAAGCTTGGTTGGACAAAGGGTGGAAGCATTTGGCTTTGCAGGGAGATTAAAACTAGAAGAGACTGTGATTGCAAGGGGGCGGGGGCGCGGCTGGCTTTGTCTCCAGAAATCTTTAAAAATGGAATCGACAGCCATCTGCCTTGGTTAGTTGAAATGCTGGCCTGCCTGAGTTACTGAGTGGAGACCCAGTAATCTACTGGAGCCCTTTCCACATCTGCGTTCCATCCCACCTGTGAAACGAGCAGCTTGTCTCAGTGCAACACAGACCACTGAAGCAAGAGATAAAATATTGCCCCAGCAACCGAGAAAGAAAATGCATTGTTAAAAGCACAACTAGTTAATTTTAGTTATTGGCCCTGCGTTTGTAGCAGCTGATGTTTTCATTAAGATTCTCCCTTTTCTCCATTACATCTTGAAATGTATTTTACATTCCAGACACGAGCAGTGTGACCTGGAGCGAAAAGGGGCAGAGAGAATATAGAATTACCCGTGACTTCCAAAGGAAAATTCTTTGTGTGCATTTGCCAGACAGATATTTGGGGGAAAACTGAGAAGGTTGGGAGATCCCTGAAGCAATGTAGTTTTTTATTCCAAGACGGTGGAATTACTTGTATACCCAGGAGGGCCCGCATCATGGCACGTGAAAATGTTTATATCCCCGGCAAATGCGGGGCTGCCCCCCTCACTGCAGTCCTGACCTCTGCTGAGACAAGTCAGCGTTTTGGTCTTTTCCAGAAAGTGACAATTACAGGAGAAGTCACAGCTCTGCCCTCTGGACGTGGAGCAGGAGCAGGAGCTTTATCTTGCTTATTTTTCCGTGGAAAATGAAACTTTTGTTAACATCACTGCAAACACTTCAGAAAAGTGTAACCCCCCTGGCAATTTGGCAATTTAAGATCAGTCTGCTCTTTAAAAGAAGGGAAGAAATGCAGCTGCTGTGGCTGCGGCTCCTGAGGGTAAATGCTGGGGAGAAGATTTGGTGACTGCAGCTTTGTTTCCCAGGAAACTGCGGCTGGCAGGAATGTTTTCCGTCCAGAGCCTGTGGCCCCAGCCAAAGCCCTTCCCCACCGCGCTCCCCACACCCAGGAGATGGGTGTCTGCTGTCAAACCCTCTGAACTTTCCACTCCATGATACACTTTCTGGAGCTCAGAGAGTGATGCCCGGCTTTTGCTGTGCTCACTATTTGTTCCTCCCATTTTTCTAAGCAGAAACTGAAGCTCGTCAGCTACAGTCCATCGGTGTCTGTTCAACTTTCACAGGCTCTGCCAGGGACGGTGTATTTCACCCACTTTCAGATAGGATTGCTTCTAAAGCCTGAGAAAAATCTGTACATTTCGTTTAGTTTCTAAGCAGCAAAGAAGATGATTAGCATTTCTTGACTCCCTCCAATTGAAATTTGATCCAAAACCCCAGGACGACCAGGCTCCTAATGTCCTTCAAGGTGCAAAACCTGGAGATGGTCTTCTCCCTTTTACTTTTATTTGGGCAAGGAGGGAATGGAGGGATTTCCTTGAGGTTCAAGTCATGCTTTACTAATGCAGCCCGTTTAAAACCCTGTGTTTAATGTCTTTGAGTAACGTTTCTTTGTAATAAACACTGGTTGTGAGCCGGCTCACGCTGGGGGCCGGCCACGTGTGCTGAGAAGCTTAGTGTTGCTTTGAGAAACTTAGCACGTTTAAAGCCCTTATCTGTTGGAATACAGGCTTAAAAATGTATTCCCCTTGTAGATGGTCCTCTGGTAGCACAAGACGTCCTGTGGAAGTGCAGTTGAGTAGACGATTGCGTGGTTGGTGTGTTGATTCTGTTGTCCCCTTTCATTGAGGACCCTCCGGGAAAGAGCGAGAGGGTGAGAGCTGCTTATCAAGTCCGAGGGCCAGTCAGGCGCTGTGCTGTCCTGTGCGCCCTCTCCCGCGCATGCTGGGCAGTCATGAGTTCCTCCCCACTCCACAGATTAGCAAACGAGGCTCAGAGCTCGGTTGCATTGGCCCAGCCCACACAGCTACCACAGTGTTAAAGCCACTTTACACGACTTTCTGCAATAAGTAAAGTTCCGAGGACGTTAAGTAACTGTGGGGCAGTCAGGACTCGAACCCAGCTTTGTTGGGCGACCCTTGCTCTTTCCGCTGCACCAAGCTGCCTCTTTTCCCAACAGTGGACGTTCCCACGGCACTTTCTGCTTTATGATTTCACACGTACCTTCCATGGGGTCGTCCATCCGCCCTGAGAAGTGGGCAGGGCAGTCTGTCCTGTGTCACCAGGGAGGGAATGAAGGCCCCAGGAGGTTAGCAGGGTCTCTTAGTGAGTCTGGTGGCCAGGGAAGGGCCGGGCCCTGAGATCCCTTCATTACATTCAGCCTGTGAAAATGACTAAGTACAGCTAATTTCCACTTGGCCTTTATAATACCACGCCCCTCCTGCTTGTTCACCTGGGATCGTGCAGCCAAGGGTGCTGGACCTCTGCGTGGCCGGACCTCCAGGGGGCCTCCGGGCACCCAGGTAACTGCATGACCGGGCCCAGGCCCCACTGCCCGGGCCAAGCCCTGGGTTGGCCAGGAACTGCTCGGGCTCTTGCAACTGTTCCCTTATTGCTGTCTCGCCCCTTTGCTTTCTGGTGCTGCTCCTCTTCGTTGCTTCCTAACTGGAATTTTCCCCCTAGTGACCCTGGTGCCAGCCCCTCTGTCACATTTGCTACATGCACGGCATCACCTCCAAGAAGGGGCTGAGCATCAGGACCTTGGCGCATGCTGCTGTAGCACAGCCTTGGGACAGGGGCTGACGGAGCCTGAGTGTGGCTGAGGGCATATCCCCACCCCATACCACGTCTGTAGGTTCCAGGTTTGGGACAGCTCAGGAGCGGGTCCCTCTGCCTCCCACCCCAGGGAGATTTGGGAGGGATTTAAGGGGCCTGTGCTTTCCCCAGCGCCCCTAGTTCTGTAAACAAAGCCCTGGCTCTGCCCCAAGGGAGCACGGTTCCAGGTTTCACACCTTGTTCTTCAGAACCCTGACACAGGGAGGGGCTTCGGACTCAAGCCTCGCTTTTTAAATCTAATTGAATTATTTTTAAAACTGTTCGTAAAAGCTGTATGTACTGTTGAAAATATATGTATTCTAGGCCACATGGTAACCTGCTGGGGGCCACCTGTGCCTCCCCCTGGGCCGGGCAGTGTGTGCAGGCCTCAGGCTGACCAGCTCTGTCCTGCCCACTATGGGCAGGAAACTGTGAGCAAACTGCTCCTGTTTCCTTTATTTACACGTGCAACAGGATTCTCTCAACACTGTGCAACCAAAGCAAAATACAGAAATGAGTTGGTGGCTGAGGCTGTAACCAGCTTTCATAACCCCAGCTTTTAAAATTGGGTTCACTCAGTCTCGTTGACTTTGTGTTGAGTCAAGGTATAAATTTTAACTCAAATTACCCTATTAATTTTACACCTTGCGGTTTCATGAAAGCTTTTGTTGCAGGGGAGTTGTGCAGTGTGGATTGCAGGCTTGGCTGCTCAGCGGGAAAATATCAAAGAAATTAGCAAAGCGCCGGTCGAATGGACAGGACACTATGCTGGGACTGGAGACCTGGGTTCTCGGCTGGCTTTCCCCGGGGCTGACAGGCGATGCGATCCTGGGCCAATCACATCCCTTCTCTGGGCCTCAGTCTCTTTGCCTGTCAATTTCGAGATTCCATCAATGTTTCTTCCTCCGTCTGCCACTTCCCTGACTTCCCCAGCAGCGCCTATCATTTAGAGACCTGTGGTCAGCCTCGGCAGCAGAGCCTTGGCCTCTGGCTGAGCTCTGGCCCTTGAGTACTTAGGGGTCAGCCATATGGATCAGAAAAAGCATTGAGAGCCAGGTGGAGTTTAAATCTTGATTGGGGGCCTCCCCCTGCTTCAGTTGAACTTCCTGCTTAAAGCAGCAAGCTGTCTGCAAACAGCGATATTTATTTAAGTGGCATCCCCGCTGTGGGCCGAATCAGAGTGCCTCTCCCCACCTCAGCACCACAGTGCTGCTGCTCTCACAGAGCAGCTGGGTTCTGCGATCCCGGGGTGGCCCTCCTGTAGTCTACGTGACGGTGGTGATCGATGAGAAGCCTGCCTGATCATCGAGCTTTTGCAGCCCCCTGGTACACTAGAAGACACCCCAAATTTCTAGAGAAGGGGAATTTTCTATTAAATGGATATAAACGCCCTTTGGGCCTTAAGGGGTTAAGGGAATTCCCATTTTCCCTAAAAGCAGGAAGTGTTTCAACTACGGGAGAGTTAACATCTGCAGCCCCCTTCACTCCTCAGTCACCCTTCCTTAAACTCTGTCTACTGGGATGATATGGAAGACAGCATCCAGATGGCCCGGGTCTCTCGGCCTTTATTCCCTGGTTTTCCAGTAACTCTCCACGGTAGATGCTGGAAGGGTAAGGCACAGCTGCTTGCTATTGTGACTTCTTGAAAACAACACTTACTGACGAACGCCTAGAGGTTTTTGTTTGTTTTGCTTTTGGTTGCTTATCTGGGCTGGAGGTTAGATTATTATGGCAGCTGTATTGATGAAACCCAAATGGAAGCTGACGTGAAACAGAGCCAGAGGAATGCAGACTCGGAGGTGGCCGCAGAATTTATTACACCTTAAAGGGACAGCTGGCCGCTTATCCACAGCGGAGCTCATTTGGCTTCGCTTAGGCCAACTACCTTTTATAATCGCACAAGCCAGAGGTCATTAAAAGAATGCATGCCTGCTGAGCCGTCAGCTCTAAAAATGGACCTTTTTAAGGAAACCTCAAACCTGGCCTGATAGAAAGGAAGCCTGGGCCCTGCGTCGTAGTAGCTCTCCCTATGGGTACAGCTGAGGAGGGGGGTGATCTGGTTGGTAAACAAGAATCTGAACACTTGAAAGTGTTTTTAATATTTAAGTTATACATTTTGAACTCCTAGTGACTCTCTAGAGCTGTTGTGAAGAAAGAAGGACATTAAATGCGTTACCTGCTTAGAAGAGGCCCTGGCACCCAGCAGAAGCTCAGCGAATACGTGTTGAAGGAGTAACAGTTATTTAGCAGAGTTCATCTAACTGACACACTTATCAGGTGGTACAGGACACCGATAAGCAATACACCAGAAAAGGCAGCCGATATCAGGAAGGCAGTATGCTAGGAATGATGAGATTCAGGCTTGCTTACTGAGGACTGTGGGCACTTTGCAGTCTCTAAAAATGGGAAGCAAAATCAACCAAATTCCATACTTCACCAAGCACGGACTCCTAATAGCAGTGGAATTTTCCTAGCCAGTCTCCCATAGGACATAGGAGAAATTTTCCACGCAGGGAGGACCTCAATGGCCAGGTCCATCATGCTTCTCCTTCCCCACCCCGGCTGCCTCCACAGATCGGCTTCCAGATTCGCACTCGTGTGCAGGACCTAGGCCACGGCTGCATCTTCCTGGTGCAGAAGGCAGGGGCTCTCCAGGTGTGCCCCACCGACAGCTACACCAAGAGGGAGCTCATCGAGTGTGCCCGTGCGGTCACCGAGAAGGTAAGGGACAGCCCTTGGGTCAGACACAGCCACAGTGACCTGCTGTGGTCAGGGATATGAGCAGGAAACTAAGCCAAAAACTCAGCTGAGGTAGGTGTGGTCATCTTCATTGAGCCCAGGGTCTCCCAGAGCTTCCCAGAGATTGGGCACACCAGGGAGCTGGGGGTGAGCCACATGCCTTGAAAAACTGAGAGTGAGAGAGAGACTGTCGCACGAAGGCCAGGGCCTGGGTGGGCCACCTTGGAGGGCTCTCCTGCAGACAGACTGGACAGACCATAGCAAAATCAAGGATCAGCATTGGGAGCACCCCCTGCAATCCTTTTGGCACTTTTGCCCCTTGGGCTTCCTTCTCAGGGAGGCTCCCAGGTGCCGGGGGCCGAGGAAGAAGAACTAGAGATCTTTTCATGTAACTTCTCTATTTCCAGACCAGACAGCGATGTGGGGGAGGGTTGCGCACCTGCCTGGCGTCGCAGGCACCTGGTGGGGGAGCAGGAGCCTGCGTGACATTTCCTGACTCTATGGCAGCTGTTTGCAGAGAGCCATCCATGTAGTGGATGGGGCTCTAGGGTCTCAGCTAAGCGACTTCACCTTTCCGAGCCTCAAATTCCTCATCTGTAAAATGGGGATGAAGAAATACCTGTCATTCCTGGCCCACGGGGCTGTGTGGGTTAATTGCTGCAGTGTATGGCTGTGCTTCGCACAGCACTGGACACACAGTTCATTTAATAAAGGCCAGCTGCTGTTCTGTGTAAGCAGTCCTCTAGCACTGCCCTCCGGGAAGTCCTCCCTGATTCTAAATGTCCCTTCATTCCCAGTATCTCCTTTGCTATTTCTCTGAGCCGTTTTTCAAGGCAGCTCTTGTACAGGCCACTAGGAGTACCTGCTGAAGCATCTGCACTTGGCTGCCTTGCCCTCTCCTCTCCTTCACTTGGGTTCTTAGGACATAGAGCTCTGCACTGTTTTGAGGCTTGGCAACAGGACTAGAGGGTGGGTGGGGCACCCCTCACCTGGAAGCTGCCCTACAGAGGCTGCTGTGTATGCCGACCCTCACCCAGGCCAAGTCTCCCAGAGTCCACAGGACTGTCCGGCCCCACTGGACTCCACAGGATGGGGAAGTAAATCTCGCAGCTGGAGGAAGGCACTCTCCTCGCTCTTCTGAAAGCCCTTCCTTGTCATTGAAGTTGCTCTTGCCAAGCTTTCCAGTAGAAGAGCTTGTAGTGGGAGTGAGCAGGGGGTGGGGGCGGAGGGGAGGGAGGAGGAGGCGTTCAAGTTGCATGATGTTGGTGAGCCTGGCCAACCAATGCAATCTTCCAGAGCTGGCCCTGGCCTCACTGCTTCTCCTAGCAGAGGAGCCTGGATTTAGGATGCCTGGAGAGAGCCAAAGGCAGAGAGGAGACTTGAGAGCAACTGGCCGATTTGTTGGTTTCTTGGGTTTCTTACTATGGGTCCCTGCCCTTCTAATCTCCCCCCTCCCATCTCCCACCACCGAATGTTTCTTAAATGTCTTGGTTGTGTTTGTATAACTGCCCCAGCCATGAGCCCCTTGACTTGTTCACTTTTGATCCTCATTCCCGAGTAACTAGTAGATGCTCAATAAACACCTGCTGACTTACACACCTTTTGTAGTGGGTGGGACACTATATTTGGACCCTTATATGTTCACACCAGTGGAGAAGCTCCCTCCCAGACTTCTGATTACTTGCATTGGCCTTTTGTCCTCTGGGAGTCCTTTCCAGAAACTGGATCCCTCATTCCCAGGCCAACTCTGTGCCAGTCTAACTCATCTTTTCCTGGCAGGGCACAGTGGGATTTGACTTGGGAAGTAGTTGCTCGTGGGCTGCCCTGGGGACGTGACAGGTGCTCAGGAACAGGCTCTCTGCCCTTCTCGCCAGGCCGTGTGCATGGCCTCAGCTGGGATCTAAGCTGCATGGGAGGGAGATAGTGTTCGAAGCCTTTGCCTTTCACTGATGCTGTAACTGCCCTGTCCTGGTCAGCATGTTCTTAAAAATGGTTCACAAAACGTGTGCAGACTCCTCTCTGTGTCCGCCCCAGTCAAGGTTGGTGAGTGTGTGCACACAGGGATTCACATGACAGCTCCTGGCTTCCGAGGGCCTCCGGCTGCCGCTGGATTCATGCTGTTTATGATGGTGGTCCGTGCGCCATCCTGAGGGCAGGGCAGTGTGTAGAATCCCCAGGAGGTTCAGCCGCCTCTTTGGGAGGGGACAGTGGGGAAGGAATCCCAGTGGGGACTTAGAGCTGGCTCTTACAGGATGAGCAGGTCAGTGGCTGGAGAAGAGGAAGGGTGGGGACATGGCAGGCGGAGGGCAGACCCCCTGGGAGGGGGGCAGCTGAGGGTGTTTGGGGAAGTGAGGAGCTGGCTGGTGCAGTAATGAGCTGTAACGCTACACTAGGGAGCTGGCGAGAGTAGGGCAGGAGGCTGGAGAAGTTGAACCTGCTCACTCCTCTCCACAGCCAGGGGAGAGCTGTACGCAGCCACGTGTGTGTATGGCGGGGGGTGGGGGGTTACAGGGGGCCAGGGTTGTATTTTAGGAGCATCTCTAGGAACAGAGAGGGTGTACTGGAGGGGGTTTGGCAGGTGGCATGTGGAGTTGCTGACACAGAAGACTCTGGAATGCATGTTTAGCTGACTTGCTGGACCCTCAGGTCCCTGGAACTTTTTGGTGACAGATGGTGGCTCGAGGGAGTGTTGGGGTGGAGGTAACATACAGTGATCCCCTTTGGGGTCCACTATGGAGAATTTCCAATGAAAAGGTGCCCTTCTTACTTAAAAATGAAGAATATATAAAGGTACATCAAAAACGAAAAATTTAAAAAGGCGGCCGAGTTGGGGAGTGACGAATGTCAGTAGGGGGCCGAGATGGCCACACCTTTCACAGGAGCCTAAGCCTCTGTCCCTGTCTGTGGTTTCAGAAACATAATCCTGATTAAATAATAGCATGTGCCCCCTGCCAGACACTCACTGTGTGCCAAGTTCCACGTTAGACATTGTGTTTACATTTTCCTTCACATCCCTCTGCCCACAACTCTTGGTAGACAAGAAGTAATAGCTCCATTTTACAGATAAGGAAACTGAGATTAGGTAAGCCTGCATACCCACAGTTAGGTAGCCAGCAAAGAGCAAAGCTGGAGTTCAAACTGAGGCTGTTGACCCCAGACTGTGCTATGAACCCAGAAGCTGTCTTGACGCCCAGAGAAAAAATATCAGTGTTTTCAGAGTGTGAGCACCTTTGAGTCCCATTGCCTCTGCTGCCTCTGAGGTGCCCCCTCTGCCTGCAGGTGTCCCTGGTGCTATCTGCCCTCCAGGCTGGGAACAAGGGGACCCAGGCATGCATCACAGCCGCCACTGCCGTGTCCGGGATCATCGCCGACCTAGACACCACCATCATGTTTGCGACCGCGGGGACCCTGAACGCAGAGAACAACGAGACCTTTGCAGACCACAGGTACGGGGATCCTGGCTGCAGAGCGGGTCAGACTGGCCTGCTGGACATTGGAGACACTGCCTAGGAGCCAGAAATGGGGTCATTCATTTTTATTTCAACACGACGTTCCAGTGGGGGAAGTGTACCACGGAATCAAAGGGAGCTCCTTTTGCCAGCTGTCGACACGGAGTCGTGTTCCAGCTTGGCCTCCCTCTCAGCCTAAACCCAGCCAGCTCTGCAGAGGGCACCTTTTTGTCCCTCACTTTCCAAGTGGAGAGGGATGCCTCTGATCTACTCACCAAACCCAGCAGGTCCAGGAACAACGGGTGGAGGGACAGTGAGCTCTTCCCTGTGTTAGGGTGTGGGGCTCTGAGCCTGCTGTGTCTGTCCCCTGGGCCGGCCCTTCAGGCCCCACTTGAAGCCTGGTGCCAGGGTCTCTGTTTGTTCTGGAAACCACCCATATCCTCATCCAGTGTCCAGCACCCTTTCCCTCTCTTCTGTGCCAGGGCTGGGCTGAGAAGAGATTCCCAGTGGTCACCCCTTCCGGGACCCAGCTTCTTGGGCTGACATGCAGGGAGGGTCCCCTGTTCCATGTGTTCCCGCAGCCCCCTGTAGCTGTGAAGTATTTTTAGGGAGGGTGGAAACCCCAGGAAAGAAGGTGACCTCTCACTTAGCTACAGGGCTGGAGGCAGGCAGCCAACTGGTGGGCCTGAATCTTTCACTGAAGTTTTACTGGTAATGACTTATGTGAGTACAGGCTGACTTCCCTCTCCTCTCTCAGTTTCCCCACGTGGAAGATGAGCGCCCCTGATAAGGGAGGAGAAACGTATCACCTCTCTTCTTCAACGCCGTTTAACAAAAAGCCCCCTACGAAGGGTTTCTTTTCTTCCCAACTCTTAGTAACCAAGCTTGGTCATTTGTCTCTCCCCCTTCCAGGGAGAACATTCTGAAGACAGCCAAAGCCTTGGTGGAGGACACGAAGCTGCTGGTGTCTGGGGCCGCGTCCACCCCAGACAAGCTGGCCCAGGCAGCCCAGTCCTCAGCAGCCACCATCACCCAGCTCGCCGAGGTGGTCAAGCTAGGGGCCGCCAGCCTGGGCTCTGACGACCCCGAGACCCAGGTACGCGTGGGCCTGGGAGGTGGGGGAGCTCTCAAACACAGCACACCAGGCCTCAGAAGAGGCCAAAGGCACAATAGGAACCTAGAAGTAAACAATGCGTGCATGAGTGTGTCTGGGCTTTAGAGCCCGGCAGGATGGCGTTATCCATGGCATGGGCCATGGGAGCGGGCGACAAGCCAACGGATGTGAGAGGAATCTGTAAAGAAGACTCAGCCGAGCTTGGTGAAGAACTGAATGCAGTGAGCATTTGGAGATAAGGGTGAGGGAGGAGGCAAGGCTGACTCCCCAGTTCCGGCTGGATCAGCGGGTGGAGGGTGGCTCCATGTCCGAGCTGGAGTGCTCAGGAGGGAGCTGGCCTGGGCGGGGAGGTGAAGGTGAGCTCAGTTTGGGGCGTGTGGAATTAGGAGTGGCGGGGAGACAGGCAGGTACAGGTGGTGTGTGGGCAAAGGCCCGCCCAGGTGCAGGGATGTGGATTCAGGGGTTGTTGCC